>JAJOZX010018087.1:0-5000 GCA_023014485.1 Bathynomus jamesi
TGTGTGTATGGTGTTTTTCAAAGTATTCTTTAAAGTGTTTTAAAAGTATTTTCAAAGTACAGTATTTAAAAATATTCTTGAAATATTTGTTTTCAAGTATTTTAAAAATATTCTTCAAATTATTTTTTTTTTCAAAATATTCTTCAAAATATTTTTACGAAGTATTCTTAAAAACATTCAAAATAACCTTGAAAGAGTTCTTCAAAGAATTTTAGTCGTTTGTAAAGACTTTAAAGGAGAATTTATGAAGTAAATTATAGGTTTTTATTATAGTTTGAGGATAATTATTAAATGACCTATAAATCTTATTTCGTAACCCTATCTTCATATACATATATATAATATATATGTGTGTGTGTGTGTGTGTGTGTGTGTGTGTGTGTGGTGTTATTAATAAAGTTACATGGGGTTAGACAGTGTATGAGCGAAGGGAGGGTGTCATTGTGTAATCGTGGGGTTTCGTTCCTTTTGCAATAAAACCCCCACACGCCTCCCCCATTGTTCCTTATGCATGGCAGTAAATTCCCACGGTGGACACAGAGGTCAGAAAGGTTTCCAGTTTTGTGCGTCGGCAGCAGGAAGCAGAGTCAGACACCGGAAGGAATCGAACCCCTGGTTGTCACTTCCGCCCTAACCTCTTCGCCGCAAGAAAAAAAATTAATGAAGTAAATCACTAAACCGAAAATAAAATTAAAAAAAAAAAATCACATGGGAAATCACCACCGGGTTTCGAATCCCCCCCTATCACCTATTGGAGTGACCTTAAATGTCATTTAGTGTTTCAGGATTCTGAAAAAGGTTTCACCTTTAATTTCCCACCGGGGGCTTCTTCCCCCAAACCCCACCACCCTTCTCTTAACACACACACATACACATACATACCCTTCGAACCCCACTTTTAACCCTTGTTGTTTTCAAACATTTAAAAGGGGCCTCTTAAAAAGAAAAAAAATTAAGGGATCCTGAGAGTCAATTTTGCCCTCACAAATTCGCTGAAGACGTTTCGTTGATTCGACCCTAATGAGAGCTTCCGGGGGGGTGGGGGGAATCTAGGAAAGGGGGGGGGGATTTTTATGATAGGTAGATAGCTGGATATGTAATTTAGGGCTGTTTAATCTCCTTCGGAACATATTAGGTCATACGATGGAGGAGACCTACAGCTTAACGTGGGGTTCGAACGACTGTCCAAACCAATGACAACTCAGAGATGACAACTCTGAACCCCGAGCCGATACTCGAACCTCCCCCTCCCATCTTCAAATAATCAACCCGGTTCTCCATACCACTAGGACACCCTGGTAGGTAGATTAATAGATAAACAGAGTGATAGATAAATAGATACTCGAAATATTTCGACAAGAAAATCGAAATTTTTTTCAGTGAATTTTCAAATTAAGTTTTTATTCGAGCCAAAGACTTTATGTATTAAAATGGACCTTCAGTTTATAAGGTTCACCATACATGGCTGAATCCTACCCTCAAAACGTAACACCGTATATAAGCTTTTAATAAAGAGATAAAGAAGGCAGGAGAATGTCACATTGCTTTAAAAAGGCTAAAGTCTAATCGAATTTAAAATGGCAGGTGAATTCGAACCTTTGACCATATGTGGTTTCAGGTCGAGTTTATTACCACGAACCTAAATATGGTCTATTCTAATTACTTTTTTTTATATTTTTTATGGTCTTCCATTTTACGAGATAAATTATTTATATAAATATTGTTTATTCAGAAAATTGGAGTATAAATTAATATAAATTAATAAGGATATTATCGATGTTAAGAAATTGGAAAAAGCTCTTTTTGTAATTAATAATAATAACCTTATACCATTTTTTTTACTCTCAAATTGGAGGCGTGTCTCTTTACCCCCCCCCCCCCCCCTGTACCCACTAAATAAGGTTACAATTTATACCCCATTTCTTATCGGTCTCAATCACCCTTAATTTGCATTCAAATTTAGTCGTAACATTTAGCCGAGTTACACCCATATTTGGGCGTAATTTCGCATGACGCTTTTCCTTCTGTTTGGAGCTTAGTTTTTTTCATTAATGTTTGTGTATCTCGTAAGTGTATCTGGTTTATGTATCTAGTGTAAATGTAGCTAGCAAGTGCATCTAGTCTGTGTATCTAGTAAGTGTACCTAGTAGTTGAGTGGGTAAAAAAACATTTTGTGTTTACATTTAATTCCATTCCGATTCCTATTCCGATTCCTATTCGCAGTACGAAAGTGGGAATGATCTATAAATAGGAATTCCAGGTTTGGTAAAAGAGTTTCCTGATTTGGGAAAGGGTATAAAAAAGAGGGGTGTGACGCAATTGCATGCCCAAGGGGGATTTTCCATGAACTATTAATATAAAGTGAAAAATCGTACAGGGGGAATGAAACTGGATCGATTTGAGAATTGCTTCCTTCGAGATTCCCACTTTAGGATTCCTCATTCTTGGACTACGACTAAAATGGGATGAGACAATATGGAAAAAAAGTATTATTATTACGATATCTAATTCTACATCTATTTGTCTATCTATCCATTTATTTATCTATTATCTATCTATCTACCTATTTCTTTATCTATCTACGGATTAAATATCATCTCCAGAGTACGTAACTTTCATTGTATGACTACAAATCGCTCGTAGAATACTTCTCGATGTCGCCAAACAGAGACCTATATACGAACGAACAAACACTTGATGATGAAACAATAATCTCGAAACGTGGTACAATTGTTATGATGTTATAATTGCATTTTTAACTCATCATTTCGAACCGTGGGGTATGTTTTACCATTAGTTTTGGGTAAACATCTCTTTTCAAAAATATTGTTTCACCTTTTAGCTTTCAGTAATAATCTTAAAAACTAATTAATTCATAATATTAAAATGAGCTTCACTTTTTTGTAAAAACTAACACGAAATTCAATTCAAGACAAAATTCTTGACGTAAAAATAAATAAATATATACAGTGTATATATGTATATATACACCCACACAAACATATATGCAGGTGAGTCAAAAGTCCTGACTCAAATGTATTTATTGTATATCTATTTTTGAGATAGGATTTTTGACTCACCATTATATATATATATATATATATATATATATATATATATATATATATATATATATATATATATATATATATTGACCTTGGTTAACTTTGGTTTATAAACTTGGTTTTTGCTTCCGCCCGAATTGTTCATTCTGACGAAGGTCAAGCTTGTCACTCCACGTCAGACCTACAGTTTAACGTGAAATCCGAACCACGCCCACCACCAGCCCACCGCCTTAACCACTAGGCTACCCAGGGTGTATATATATATATATATATATATATATATATATATGGATGACCTGGGCATATAAATAAACTAAATTAACTACTTTCCTGCATAAATCCACTCGTCGAGGCTGAAAGAATCAACTTACAATCCATTATTGGTAAAAACAAAAATTGCAATACGATAAAATTACCAGTTAATTACATTTTCAATTACTTTATGGTAAATGCATTGTAGGGTGGATCTTGACACCTGTAATTACCTACATTTATTATTCCTGCATGACCTCTTCTGCAGGAGGAATCTATGAAATCTATTTCGTGAAGTAAATGTAATCTTAATTAACCTATAATACATACACATGCATATATTGTACACACACACACACACACACACACCACACATATATATATATATATATATATAGTGACCCGACTAACTCTATATAAATATTAATATGCAAAATATAATATTAGTAATTAATATAATATAAAAAATTGTTAGAGTGTGTTACAAAGTTTAGGTAGTTATTTGCTCTCCATACGCTTGCCTGATGAGGTTCATATGGACCATTTTGTACTTACGTATAATATAAATGATTCTTAAAAAGAAGTTGTCCTTAAAAATTCAAATATTCATAAGTTTTCGTAAGTTCGTGTTTTTGTAAGTTTTCGTAAGGTCGTGTTTTCGTCAGTTTTCGTAATTTCGTGTTTTCTTAAGTTCTTTTAAATTTTCGTTTGTTTTACAAGTTTTTTAAGGTTTTGTAAGTTTTTGTAAATCCTTTTAAATTTTCATTTGTTTTGCAAGTTTTTAAGTTTTTGTATGTTTTATGTAGATTTTCAAAGTTCTTGTAAGCTCTTATAAGTTCTTTTAAGTTTCTCTAAGTGTGACTAAGTTTTTTGTAAGTTTTCATAATTTTTCGTAATTTTTTGTAAATTTTCATAATTTTTTTGCAAATTTTCGTAAGTCTTATATAAGTATATATATATGCAGTAAAATCACAGAATAACACGTGATCTTATTAATAAGCAAACAACCACAGGGAAAAGGAAAAAGAAACACGAAATCCGAGCGCTTTCGTCTATTACTTGTTTTTCCCTGAAGATGTGAATATATCACGAAAGCGCTCGGATTTCGTGTTTCTTTTTCCTTTTCCCTTTGGTTGTTTGCTTATATATATATATATATATATATATATATATACATAATTACTTTGGAGAGAGGCACTACATGCGTAAACAAAAGTAAGTAAAAAATTACACGCAGCATGAAGGTCGTCGAGGTTCCAAAGGGAAAGCAGAGAACCCTCTTTCCGTCAACTACATTCGGTTATTCGATTTATAAAAGCCAAGACGTATTCATTATACCTGAAGGAATAGAATTAAGATGTCACCTGTAATAACCTTAAATAAAAAGAAATACTATATATATATATATATATATATATACAGGGTGTGCCGAAAGTCTGGATCCATAGGAAAATATTTATTTAATACATAAATTACAACAAATGGTAAATACTTAAAATGAATATCAACTTTAACTCGTAAATGAATATCCGTGATACTGTACAGTGTTCGTACTCCAGTATAAACAACAAATTATAACAACTGCTCAAATTGGCGGCCCCTGACATCGAGACACTTGGATGGAATTTATGATTTTTAATAATTCTTCGAATTGACGTTTTCGAGATGCGTGTTTCATTTGAT
>JAJOZX010018087.1:7500-20000 GCA_023014485.1 Bathynomus jamesi
TTTAAGGAATTTATCTCCTCCCAATTATCATTATTATTATTTGTGTAAACATCGGTTTTTAAAATAAATTCTATGGGAAGTTTACATACGTTTTCATTTAAAATAGTTCTCTAACTTCTTTACATTTGTTATATATATATATATATATATATAATATATATATATATATAATATATATATATCTATATATATATATATATATATATATATATTATTTTAAATTGATAATGTATATGGTTGTAAATTTTGACTTGGTCCGCAATCGATATGGACCGTGACTTGAGGATACCGTAATGAAATTGACTGGATTCTTTGGATCTAATATATTTGCATGTCCGTTATAAATAGATATAGAATGTAACATATTTGTGGATAGTAGTCTATATGATGACTTGCTCCTCTGGACCGAGAGATCTATCTTTAGTTTTAAACCGATAATTAATTATTTAAATTGATAATATTAGTTTCGTAAAAATTGTCGTTGCCAATTTACCGGCAGTTTTTAAATAAGTTTCTTATGTTCTTGTGGTTCGGAACCCACGTAAAATTGTAGGTCCCATCCGCCACCACGGAGGACATACACAATACACGATTATTGTGTATGTATATATATATATACAAAGCTGGGCACTTGCGGTTTTTTTTGCGGTACTGCGGTACTGCGTACTACCGCACTACCAAACGGTACGCATAACGCAGTACCGCAAAGGATCGCTGAAAGTACCAGGCTGTACTTTCAGCGATCCTTTGCGGTACTGCGTTATGCGGTACCGGTTTGGTAGTGCGGTAGTACCGCAGTACCGCAAAAAAAACCGCAAGTGCCCAGCTCTGTATATATATATATATGTATATGTTATGTATATATATGTATATGTATGTGTATATATTGTATATATGTATGATATATATGTATGTATGTTATATATGTGTATGTATATATGTGTATATATGTTATATATATGTGTGTGTATATGTATGTATATGTTATATATATGTATGTATATATGTGTATATGTTATATATATATGTATATATGTGTATATATATTGATATGTGTATGTAATATATATATATATATTTATGTGTATATATGTATATATGTGTATATATGTATTATATATGTGTATGTATATATATATATATATGTGTGTTATATGTGTATATGTATATATATATGTATATGTGTATTATTAATATATATATATATATATTATATATATATAATATATATATATATATATATATGAGTATGTTATATGTATATATGTATATATATATGTGTATATATGTTATATATGTATGTATATATATATATATATATATATATATATATATATATATATATATATATAATATATATATATATACATATATAACATATATACACATATATTATACATATATACATATAACATACACACATATATATATATAATATATATATATATATATATATATATATATATATACATATATATATATAATACACATATACATATATATATATACATATACACATATAACACACATATATATATATATATACATACACATATAATACATATATACACATATATACATATATACACATAATATATATAGATATATATATATATATATATAGATACACATATACAATATATATACACATATATACATATATATATATATAACATATATACACATATATACATACATATATATAACATATACATACATATATACACACATATATATAACATATATACACATATATACATACACATATATAACATACATACATATATATACATACATATATACAATATATACACATACATATACATATATATCATAACATATACATATATATATATATATACAGAGCTGGGCACTTGCGGTTTTTTTTGCGGTACTGCGGTACTGCGGTACTACCGCACTACCAAACCGGTACCGCATAACGCAGTACCGCAAAGGATCGCTGAAATTACAGCCTGTATATATAATGTATATGTATATATATGTATATATGTTATATATATATATATGTATATATGTATATATGTGTTATGTATATATGTGTATATATGTATATATATGTTATATGTATATGTTATATGTATATGTATATGTATATATATATATGTATGTATATGTGTATGTATTGTATATATATGTGTATATATGTATATATGTTGTATATATGTATGTATATATGTATATGTATGTTATATATATATATGTATATATATATATATATATATATATTATGTATTTATATGTATGTATATGTGTATATGTTATATATATGTATGTATATGTATATATATGTGTTATATATATTATATGTGTATATATTGTATATGTATATGTATATATATGTATATGTGTTGTATATGTATATGTATATATATATATATATATATATATATATATATATATATATATATATATATATATATATGTATGTGTTATATATATAGTATGATATATATATGTATGTGTGTTGTATATGTATATGTATATATATATGTGTGTATGTTATTATATGTATGTATATATATATATGTATGTATGATATATGTATGTGTGTATGCATATGTATATATGATATATGTATGTATGTATGCATATGTGTATATGATATATGTGTGTATGTATGCATGTATGTATGTGGTATATATATATATATATATACACATGTGTGTGTATAATGTATGTGTATGTATATACATATATATATATATATATATATATGTCGATTGGACGCGCATGTTGATAGAAAGGGTATAGTTTAAGGTAGTAAATTAAGGCTTTGTGGGGATAGATCCCACAGCTCAACACAGTGTTGTGGGATATAGGAGGCAGCGTCTTGGGTTAGGGATACTCTCTGTCCTTACACACCCCATTTAAAGAGATTCCTCTGCCGAGCGGTGCCCCCCATAGTACTGTGAGGTATTGAAAAACTCATGATCTTCACTTGCCCCACAAACACCTTTAAATGGGAGACCCATAATGGGTGCACACACATTTCTACATTACTGTACAGTCTTTACAGCCACACCTACACTTTTCCTCGTATGTGTATATATTGTAATGTATATGGTTGTAAATTTGACTTGGTCCGCAATCGATATGAACCGTGACTTGATGGATACCGTAATGAAATTGACTGGATTCTTTGGATCTGATGTATTTGCATGTCCGTTATATAATAGATATAGAGTGTAACATATTTGTGGAGAGTAGTCTATTATGACTTGATCCTCTGGATCGAGAGATTCTATCTTTAGTTTTAAATCGATAATTAATTATTTTTAAATTGATAATGTATATGGTTGTAAATTTTGACTTGGTCCGCAATCGATATGGACCGTGACTTGATGGATACCGTAATGAAATTGACTGGATTCTTTGGATCTGATATATTTGCATGTCCGTTATAAATAGATATAGAATGTAACATATTTGTGGATAGTAGTCTATTATGACTTGCTCCTCTGGACCGAGAGATTCTATCTTTAGTTTTAAACCGATAATTAATTATTTTAAATTGATAATTATTTAGTTTCGTAAAATTGGTCGTTGCCAATTTACCGGCAGTTTTAAATAAGTTTCTTATGTTCTTGTGGTTCGGAACCCACGTAAAATTGTAGGTCCCCTCCGCCACCACGGAGGACATACACAATACACGATTACGAACACAGTTAGGTAGACCAGCCATGAGTGGATCCTAGGGTCTTTGTTGGTCTGAAACATTATAACATTATAACATTATAACATATATATAAAGCTTATATATAATATATATATATATATATATATGGTGGGCCGTAAGTTTCCATACATAGGAAAATTTAAACGTTTGTTTTTATGTTTCAGATACCCTAAGAATATGCGTTTGTAAGATCTTGTTTACTGATGAAGCAAATTTTTACGTCAATGGAGAGGTTAATCGGCAAAACATACGTTATTGGAGTAATGCTAACCCTAACTGGCTGAGTCCGACGAAGATGCAAGGTGCCGGTAAAGTGATGGTGTGGGCCGGGATATGGGGTGACAGAATTATTGGACCAATTTTTGTCAGTGGAAATCTTAATGCCGAAAGGTATCTTAACATGTTGCAAGAAGAGATTTTCCCATCCCTGTTAAACGAGGAAGGTAACTTCCCAGTTTACTTCCAGCAAGATGGAGCTCCACCTCATTATGGTCTTCACGTGCGTCGGTATTTGGATCAGCAGTTTCCGGATGCTTGGATTGGTCGGCGTGGTCCTGTGGAGTGGCCTCCCAGATCCCCAGATCTCACCCCGCCTTGATTTCTATCTTTGGGGGCACTTGAAGGCCATGGTGTATCAGGAAAAGATACGAGACATAAATCATCTAAAGGAACGTATCACCAACACCATTACAAGCATAACGTCAACTGTGCTAATGCGTGTTCATCAACAGTGGGGAACACGTATTGAAATGTGTTTTCAAAACAATGGCAACCATGTAGAGCATATTATATAAATAAAAATGGTTGTCCATAAAAAAATGTTTATTTTTCCTATGTATGGAAACTTACGGCCCACCCTGTATATATAATATATATATAATATATATATATATTATATATATATATATATATATATATATATATATTATATATATAGAGTAAATATAATATAATATATATTATATATATGAGTAAACTTGACTACTTTTTTGCAGTGGCTTTAGAGCGGTAAGGTCTTATTTATCGCAACTATTAAATATTGGATGACCAAGAAAGAATGTCAGACGCTTTTTTGCCAAAGGAAAAAAAAACATTGATGTAATATGTATGGATTTTGCTACTAAAGACTTCGATAAATGTAACCGTGGAATTGTCGTTGCTCGAAAACTTTCAAAAAATAGATATTAATGGAGAATTAAGCGTCTGGATTTTTAAATTTTTAAATAAAAAAAATATATAAATAATTTTAAATAGAATTAAGAATTGCGTTTCATCATTCATTAGTTTCGTACCCCATCATAATGATGATGATGATGATGATGATGATGATGGCAGATATTAGATAAGAAAATTAAAGATAGTGTACTGTCGTCTTTTGCTAATGATAAAAAATTCCTCAAACAAATATATTTCAAAATATTACAAAAGGATTTTTAGCACATTATTTAAGTGCACTGAAGAAAAATCCTTACTTCAAACCACTAAATATAAAATTAACTTTTAACTAGAGTTAACTATTAACTACAGGGTTTCTCAGAAGTCGCGCACCATATTTATAGGTGCGGATGACCTGAATCTGTGGTACGCGACTTCTGAGACACCCTGTATAGTTAATCCAACCCTTCTGTACTTCCACTATTTAAGTTTTTATCATAACAATAAGCGTGGTTAGTGCGAGTATAGTACAGGGTGTGTATAAAGTAACGCAAGTGAAAAGAAAAATTTGATTTGAACTGGTTTAAACTAATTTCAACTTGTTTTTTAACTCTCAAAAACCTTTTCAACACCTCTTATAAACCTTACTATGGACTATACAGTTGTTATAAAGTACACGTAATAAATATTACTCGTCCATGTTCACACGCATTAATATAATTCAAATCGGATTTCTCTCTTAACTCAAGTTACTTTATACACACCCGGTACAAGTGAATGAACTATAGTATAGTTAGATTAAGTATATAAGTATAGTGCGCAAATATATAGTTACTTTACCTCTAGATTTGCCCCCCCCCCATCCCCCCCTCCGTGTGGAATAAACTAAAAATATACGATATTCAATTAAGATAAGTTCCAATTTCTTAGATATGGTAACAACATACGCAGAATTAATAACCACAAAACAAATAACAACCCACGGATACAAAGTAAATGATCTAGTTGTAATAATGTCGATAAAAACATCGGAGAAAATTAATTTGAATCATGGAGAAGTTTTTATAGAATCGATATTCATCCGATCGGCAAGACATAAAACATCGATACTCTTAAAAAAAGCTAACCTAATCTAATTTAGCCCAATCTAACCCACGCACATCTAACTTATTATAACCTAACGTAACGTAACTAAGTTTATTATACCTATCGGGTCGACAAGACCATATATATCGACATTCCAAAAAAAAACAATTTGATCTAATTTAACTTAACCTATAAAGACGGGATAGTCGCGGATTGAGAATTTGAGATACACAATGGTGCTCTTTAATGAACGTAGAGAACGAACTGTTGATATTAATCTTTCTAAATTCGTTTAAAACTATATTTTAATGACATATGCGGAACACAACGTCTTACATTCAAAATAAAACCTTTTAAATTTAGTACTTATAACTTCTTTTTGACATTCTATAAGAAGTTTTTCCTTTTAGTGAGTATCAAAGCTTCTTATCAGATGATATAATAATTTCTTTTAATAATAAACATTGAATTTGAATTGAATTGAATAACCTTAATTAATTAATTAATTAATAATAAAATAAATAAATTAGTTTTACAATTTACAATGACATGAATAATTGTGAAGCTGGATTATTTACTTTATTTTATTTGACCCTTAAGCTTTAGGCTTTATTGGGCTAATCACATAACTTCTGTAGATAGAAGAAATAATCTTCAAAACCTTTTTTTTTTTTGAGTGATTTGAAACAAGAGAAGTTAATATTTCTATGTACAGAAGGTTGTTGGAAGTCTTTGTTTTCTGTGTATTTATACCATGGGCACACTCGAGTGTGTCTTAGACCCAAAACTGAAAATCCCAGGCTTCGAATCCGCCTCTGTGATTAAATTTCATATTAAAATTCAAAGCATTATACCATTAATCAAATGAAGCGGGATACCCACAGAAGGGTAACAATCACTTATTAATGATTGCGAGCGGATTGCAATAATTTATTTGTAAACAATAACAGAAACAAAAATCAGTAAGTATACAGGGTGATAATACAGGGTGACTTAAAAAGATGTTCCCAAAAATATCTGTGGAACAAGTTATTGCTGGGAATACCTTTTTTTTATCTCTCTCTCTCTCTCTCTCTCTCTCTCTCTCTCTCTCTCTCTGTACATATATACTGTATATATATATATATATATATATATATATATTGGGCATTCAAAAAATCCGTGCCCAAAGGGAATTAACCTTGGTTAACCTTGGTTTTGCTTCCGCCCCAATTGTTCATTCTGACGAAGGTCAAGCTTGTCACTCCACCTTAGACCTACAGCTTAAACGTGGAATCCGCCACGCCCCACCCACCAGCAGCCAGCGTCTTAACCACCAAGGTACCCATTTATCTACCAGCCAATTTTTTTTATTATTGTGTGGAAGAATGAACAGCTGGGTTTTGCTGCGCGCCGCCTTCCGTCACCGGGTCTCGATCCCGGGGCCGATGGATTGGTAGCAATGTTCCCCCTAAGGTGTGCGCGTGTGCGCGCGCACACGCGTTGTGAAACCAGCGCACACAGCAAAATAAAATGCGCACAGGCTCAAGCGTATCATGAGTCACGACAGTAAATGAAGTAATTTAAAAAATTTCAGTTTAATGAATTCTATAAAGAACAAATTAAGAAACTGCTTGAAAGAAAATCATTTGGACATACATGCTCATGCGAATTAAAATTTACCTGAATGATGTGACGGATACTTAAATGATACTTAAATGAAAGGCACTTTCATTGAATGTTATTTTGATTATATTTTATTTTATTGAATTTTATTATTTTTTTATTTTATTCCTATTTTGTGAATGGATAAAATCGTGTATTAATCTTGATAGTCTATTTTAAATTGCTAAATGCTAAAAATTGTTTTGAGAAATGATAACTAAATAGTCATTTTCAATTAATGTTATTTTTATTTTATTTCTTTATTTTGTTGAATTTTATTTTACTATTTTTTATTTTATTCATATTTTTAGAATGGATAAAATTTTTTATTTTTTAAGAATATATAATATTGTAAACAGTTTTTTAATATCCATTTAATAGTACCATAATGAGCAAGCTATCACCTTATGGAAATAATATTTATTAAGTATTTAATATTTATATATATTTCATTTTGAAGATAATAGTGCTCAGAAAAGTTTGCACAATTTTTCACCATGAATCTAAATGTATGCACAACGAAAATTTCTTGCGCACACGGACTAAAAAAAATTAGAGGGAACATTGATTGGTAGTCAACGACACTAACCACTACACGACCGATGTTCATTACATTAATGAATTAATTTCATGAGTGAATTAATAAAATAATTATACTGTATTAACGTGCAGCGTGGGTTGGGTTCGGCCAGCCACTTGCTCTGTCAATACTCGGGTTCAGGTGACTCTTGGGGAACTTTCACCACCACGTAGTGAAGAAATAACTTTCCAGACCAGGCTCATCGTATAATTCCATAAATAAATGTATTTTCCGTCGGGTTAAAAAATTTTAATATACTTTTCAGACTATAGCAGACCCAAATCAATACATTATTTATTAATCCAACAAATCGTATATAAAAATCTACACCTTTGTTATATACACACACACACACACACATATATATATATATATATATATATATATATATATATATATATATACACACATTTTAACTGCAAACAACACACAGTATAATTAATGTAAAGAACGACGCTTGTATAGAAGAACGTTCCGCACAAGATGAGGAGGGAGAACGAACAAATGAAAAATGAGGTAACCACCCGGGCGTCGAACCCGGGATCTTCCGATTGCCGGCCAGATATGCTAACCACTACACCATTGGCCTCGATTAATCAGAAGTCGTAATTCTCCTACATACGAGCAGAAACCAATGCCCTGAGGGGGCACCCACGCATGCCGCACATTGGTTTCTGCTCGTATGTAGGAGAATTACGACTTCTGATTAATCGAGGCCCATGGTGTAGTGGTTAGCATATATGACCGGCAATCGGAAGATCCAGGGTTCGATTCCCGGGTGGTTACCTCATTTTTCATTTGTTCGTTCTCCCTCCTCATCTTGTGCGGAACGTTCTTCTATACAAGCGTCGTTCTTTACATATATAGTTTCCTTCTTCATATATATCCATGCTCTATTCCATTCTAATTACAATTAAAGAATAGGATATATATATATATATATATATATATATATATATATATATATATATATATATATATATATATATATATATATATCCTATTCTTTAATTGCAACTAGAATGGAATAGAGCACGGTCTTTTTAATATATAAATCATAAACTATATCCTTACAATACATTTACTTTACAACGCTATATTCTTTCGAACGAATCTACATTATCTTATAGCAATTTGGCTTTGTAAGCCAATCTATTGAGTTCAGAATATAAATATTGGCTTCTGATCTCTATAAACCAAGCCTTGATTTTAAATTCCTGCTATTATTATTTAAATTTTTTTCTCTTGTAAATACGAATGAATTGTGTTATAGCGCCAGAGAGGATACGCTATTCACTGAATGCTAATTTTTGTAAATGTCTGCGCCAATTTTTCCGTGTTAAAAATAAATTAAAGATAATTTCCTTGATATATATATATATATATATATATATATATTATATATATATATATATATATATATATATATATATATATATATATATATATATATATATATAATTTATTCAGTCCGAACCAACATGGCTTCAGGGATAGAAGATCGTGTCGACCACAGTTACTAGACCATCAAAAGAAAATAGTGGAAACATAGCGTCGAGGTCAAAACATAGATGTGTTAAAGCCTTCCATAAATGTGATCATGGAATTATAGCACACAAACTTAGAATACAAGAATTACTGGAAAAGACCAACACACAGAAGAACACAAATAGTAAATGAAGTCAAATCTGAATAATGATTGCAGACATTGATACAGATATTGATGACAGTATCGTATCGTGTTCCGCGAATGTCACAGGGATGTGCGAAGAAATATCAAAAAGAAGGTAACTGAGGAAAATTACCTAACGACATTGAAACATTATTTAAGTGAGCGGAAGACAACAATATGAAGTTCAACGAAGAAAAATCCCAATTCGTAAGATATGGTAAGAACACGGTGCTGTAGAATCAAGGATGTTGGGATTGTAAAATTGGGGGTTTATTAATAAATATAAAATAATAGAATTTATAATAAGTAGTTGGAAAACCCAAGATAGGTAGCTTAAAAAAGTTCACGTAGGCTTAAGATGGAGTTAAACGACGTACGTGACGTTTGGTGCAAAACCACACAATCAGGTTTCTACACGTTCATACGTGTTTAGGAGCAAATTATTATTTATCCATTAAGGAATAAGAATATCAGTCACGTGATATAACGCCTTCTTTTTCATCCAATTAGGTCATTAAAAACAGTTTAGCTTTCATACAGTAGAGAATATATATAATAAAAGGAATTAATACGGTTGAATAGCCCAAATAAATTGGTTAAATAATATACAGTATAACAACTAGAACTCTGAAATTCTTGAAATAGGACGTATTTTATATTTCTTTTACGTTACAAGTTCATGGAGAAATAATCAAAAAAGATCTCGCTGGAGAAACCATAATAATTAACCGAACACGATCCGGAGTGAACCAGGAAGCGTCCAGCTAAAAGAGTCAAGAACAGGATTCAAAGAGTGGAGTACGACTTGTCATAGAGAACGGGTCGCATACAGTCAATCAGAAGTTCGCATTTTTCCCTCCCTTGTTAATTTGTTTTCAACATTTCGATCCGAGCCCGTGGGAAATAGGACCTATATGTAAGATGAATTAATAACAGTAAATTCAATTCATTTCCCCCCTAGGGCCGACGAGAGTGATTTCTTTCTGAAGCTCTTGGCTTCTATTCATGTCTGG
The DNA here is from genome assembly GCA_023014485.1 of Bathynomus jamesi. Taxonomy (NCBI): domain Eukaryota; kingdom Metazoa; phylum Arthropoda; class Malacostraca; order Isopoda; family Cirolanidae; genus Bathynomus; species Bathynomus jamesi. The sequence continues at coordinate 18,348 of JAJOZX010018087.1, forward strand.
CGTTAGGCATATTCAGTTCTATATAGATAGGCTTCTATCACTTTTGACCAATGGCTTCTATTCATGTCTGACGTTAGGCATATTCAGTTCTATATAGATAGGCTTCTGTCACTTTTGACCAATGGCTTCTATTCATGTCTGACGTTAGGCATATTCAGTTCTATATAGATAGGCCTCTGTCACTTTTGACAAAGGCTTCACCTTGTTTATTAATTGAATAACGTAAGTGAAACTTAAGTTAATTTGTGAAAGAACACAAGATTAAAAGTATAAAAACTTAATTGGGTTTCATAATAATACTGTAAATTTATATTAGTGGTTTAAAGTTAAAATCTTCCAATTGTTTTATAACAACAGTCAAAGGTAAATTTTGAAACTATAACGATAAAGAATGTTAGTTCCTCAGTCGAAGTTAAGTGAAAAACTAATACGAAGAAACACATCAATGGATTCACGCTACCACTTAAATTGTCACATAAGTTGTAAGTGTCCGCGCTACAGTATCAAGTGTAACTCATATTGCGCATTAATATCGGTGCATTTACAAAGTGCGACTTCGTCAAACCTACCTACGAGCGGAGTAATGAATGGATCATTTTCATTTGGGAGTCATCGGGGAAGGGACGCCACCCAAGGAGAAATCCCGAGCCTTTCAAGAGTACAAAACTCTGCAAGACAGATAACACCAAACACCAAACTATAACGATAAAGAATGTTAGTTCCTCAGTCGAAGTTAAGTGAAAAACTAATACGAAGAAACACATCAATGGATTCACGCTACCACTTAAATTGTCACATAAGTTGTAAGTGTCCGCGCTATAGTATCAAGTGTAACTCGTATTGCGCATTAATATCGGTGCATTTACAAAGTGCAACTTCGTCAAACCTACCTACGAGCGGAGTAATGAATGGATCATTTTCATTTGGGAGTCATCGGGGAAGGGACGCCACCGAAGGAGAAATCCCGAGCCTTTCAAGAGTACAAAACTCTGCAAGACAAACAGATAACACCAAACCCACAACTTCAAATCAGAGATCTTGGAGTAATAATGTCATCAAATGCAGAATTCAGAGAACGCAATGACATCAAAATCACAACCGTTAGAAAAATAATGGGAATTATTTGAAGGAGTTTCCACGGAAGTAAAACAAACATCATGCTAAAATTATGGAAGAGTCTAGGACTACCAATAAATGAGTATTGCTCAATACTCACAAACACATACAGAAAGTGAGACAGTGCAAATATAGAAGCCATACAAAGGACTTTTACATCTAAGATAGAGGAAACGGAAAATGAAAACTACTGGTCTCGACTACAATCCCTGAGACTGTACTCCCTTAAAAGAAGACGCGAGCGATACACAACAATATACGTAAATAAATAGTCGAGGGTTGTGTCCTTAACCTTAGAAAGGAAATAGAAACACAATGGAATGAGAGAAGAGGCAGATTCTCAGCTGCGGTAGAACAGGACGCCATGAAAACGAGAATGTAAAATAACTTAAGAATACAAGACCTAACTTCTTAAGGTACTGTCAAAAGAAGTGAGGAACTTCCAGCACACCTACCTGAATAAATTTAAGAACCAGCTGGCCAGGTTCTTTTGCATAGTTCCTGACCAGCCATGTGTGGCTGGCTACGAGGGCAGGA
>JAJOZX010018087.1:25000-38583 GCA_023014485.1 Bathynomus jamesi
GAATAAAATCTAAATAACGTGCTGAGAACTGTTTTTCAAGAGAACAAATCGGAGGAAAATGTTTTTTTTGTTAAAAACTGTCCGTTAAAATTCTTATAAAGAAAACCGAAAGGACACACGAATTCACCTTCTGTTAATTGTAAAGAACTTGGACATCACTATAGGACACGAAACCTCCTCAGGACAAGAACTTTTCTTGGAAGGCCCTTTTTATATTATGGTATGAACTTAATTAAAGTGGGTTTTGGACTTAGTTGCCAATTTTGATTCTAATTGTAAAGAAACTGGAAAACTGGTTCAAAAGAGGACAAATAGCGAGAGAAGAGATCATTAAGTAAATTGTTAAAAAGAAAGTGTTCACTTGATAAAGTTTCGAAACTACAAAATTTTTCAGTTAATGAAGGAATTACTCATATTGATCTTAACTAAATATTGATCTAAACTCATACTGATCTAAAATTATATTGATCACTATGAGTTAAGATCTAAGTTAAGATCTAAACTCATATTGATATTAATTCAAAATGTTAATAAAGTTTCGAAACTACAAAACTTTTCAGTTAATGAAGGAATTATCATATTGATCTTAACTCAAGTTCAGTCGATTCTTTTAAGATAAAACATTGGTAGATGTTAATAATACTGTATAATCATTGAGGAGGGCCAGAAACTGGCACCGCGCTCTCAGGACAAACTAATGCGGTCCATTACATTAACTCTTGGATTATTATTAGCAGGAGCATCTGGGGTCAAACTCCCAATTTCAGTGTCTTCACTTTGCTTAAAGCGAATTACTGTTAAAGGGAATTAATGTGAAGGGAGTTACTGGCGCTAGCCATGCGTGGAGACGCTAATAGATAGATTTTTCGGATCAAGTAAAGATAAGCACCCCCAACCTTTTTTAGTTAGCTTTATAAGGCTAACTAACGAAAATATCACGACCTAACCTAACCAATCGTCAAGGGCGTACAGTTGACCTAACGATTGGTTAGGTTAAGTCGTGATATTTTCGTTAGTTAGCCTTATAAACTAACTAAAAAAGGTTGGGGGTGCTTATCTTTACTTGATCCGATTTTTCTCCTAATATAAATGTTCAATTAATATTCAACATCAATTACATACAAAATGTTAATTAAAATATAGTTTCGGTTAGTCATTGCTAATATGACCCTTATGTTTAAATATACCTCTCCATCAAAGATATTGATATTTGCTGAATGCTGACAAAAATAAATAGACACCACTATGATTGTCCTCAAGAACAAATGGCAAAGCTCATCAATGTAATGCCAGAACGTGTGTCCCCTTTACATGATGTAAAGGGGAAAGCAACACGATTATAAATATATTGTTTCAATAAATCTGTTGTTATTTATTGACTTTTATTATCAATACAAAATATGGAAAAAAACGAAGGTGTCTATTTACTTTTATGAACCCTCTGCACAAATGACTCACTTTCACCCAATATGGCGTCGTATATATATATGTGTGTGTGTGTGTGTGTGTGTGTGTGTGTGTGTGTGTGTTAAACTATATTATTATAAGATATTTAGTATTTATTATGATAAATTTAAACCTTCTGTGTGTAATATCGTAATACAAATAACCGCAATATTACCAAAATATTTTTCTATCTAAAGCCTTTTCTTATATAAATATTACACTAAACAAATTTTGTTCAAAAGAATTTCACGATGTCAGTAACCAACCAACTAACCAATTTTATGATGTCAGTTACCAACCACCTAACATTCCTCTTTCTAAAGGGAGTGAAAATCTAACGATTAATATCATAAGTGATAAATTAGTCAAGCAATTTGCCGTCGCTGTTTGCAACAACATCGTCTCGTTAAAATGCTTTTGATGAAGGTTATCGATCAAACTATAAGTTCCAGGAATCCTTTAAGCGTTCGTGTATAAGTATTCCGAATACCGGAATACTTATAAAAGTATTCCGGTATAAAGCCACAAAGATATTTACCTGAAATATAGCGTAAAATTCATCTCTCAAATTATCGTATGACAAAGTGTAATCAGTTAGCCATTGATATATTCATAAGAGATTTTTTTTAAAATCCTTTTAATACGTGGCCATTATTTGTCATTATATAAAGCCTTATTGCGTATTGTAAGCGAGGACCGATCGCGTGACGCGGTTTCATAAGCACGACAGCGCCATCTACTAACGATTTACTAAATACGTCCCGCGTTGAGGCAAGACGCGTCTAACTACCGCATTCTCTCTCTTACGTACCCCGGGGGGCAGATAAGGTATCCGCGCGACCAGCGGGTAAAACTGCATGGTACCAGATTTATATTTTAACTCTTTGACCGTCATTTGGTTTCCATTCATACGCACCTAAAGGGATGGGAGCTAAAGAGATGGGTAAATTAAGGTAAATATTTAGGTTCAAACTCATCTTCCTATAGAGATTGAAGCCTTTTAACTCCTTTTTAACTCTTTTTTAACTCCTTTTTAACTCCTTTTTAACTCATTTTAACTCCTTTTTTAACTCCTTTTAACTCCTTTTTTAACTCCTTTTTAACTCCTTTTTTAACTCCTTTTAACTCCTTTTTAACTCCTTTTTAACTCTTTTTTAACTCCTTTTAACTCCTTTTTAACTCATTTTAACTCCTTTCGTTCATCATCAATTATCTTTCGGTTTCATCATGTTTCATTTTTTCCTCTAATATATAAATAAAGACAAAATAATGAAGTAAAAGTTGGATGTGGAGAAGTTTCTTCAAAAGATGAGCAAATTCTGTTCGAATGAAACGAATACCAGCTGGACGGTGTTTAGGGAAAGAGGCGAGAGTTGTTTAAATAAGGAATTTTATACTTTACAGGAAAGGAGGTACTTATAAGCTACTAGATTTTACCTTTAAATCATAAACACCTTGGCGAGCGAACACTGTGAAACATAATATTATTATTATTATTATTATTATTATTATTATCATTATTATTATTATCGTTTTTTGACTCGCTGCAGTAGAAGAAGTGGTGTAGTACTTCTTCAGCGTTGAAGATTTAGCGAAGGTACGAGAACATGGTCCTCTACCAGGCTAACTATATCTAATCGAAGTGACATAGATTCGACAAGTTATTGTGCGTGGGTTAGCTAGGTTAGGTTAGGTTTAGCTTTGGTTAGGTTAGGTTACATTAGGTTATCAGAGTGCCGATAAAATGTCCTGCCGATCAGATGGATATAGGTCCGTAGTAGTATAGCCGCAAAAGGGGAGAGTGCAAGAATGTTGCAGGTTATTATGTAGTGTTGCAAAGGGGGTGGGGGTTGTTGCAAAGGGGGGGGGGTTGCAAAAAAAAAAAAAAAAAAAAGAGTACTGGCCTTTGTTGCCAACCTATGTTGCAAGGGGCATGCAACTTGGAGGCCTCCCCCAAGCTATTCCCCCCAAAGGGCCAGAGAGAAAGGAGGAGAGAAAGGAGGAGAGGTGTTCACCTGGCAGGAAGTGCACATTAAGACTTCAGCCGAGTAGGCGTTGTTTTATAGGCTCCTAATCAGCCAGTTGGCGTAAATGGCATGAGTTGCCAGATAGCGCCATGTATTCTCTAATCGAAGACTGAGTTGCCAGATACCATTGTATACATTATTATAGACTCCTAATCAGCCAGTTGGCTGTAAATGGCTTGAGTTGCCAGATACCGCGATACCATTGTATACATTATTATAGACTCCTAATCAGCCAGTTGGCTGTAAATGGCTTGAGTTGCCAGATACCTCTTTTTAGCAGTATTATTGTATACATTATTATATCCTAATCAGCCAGTTGGCTGTAAATGGCTTGAGTTGCCAGATAGCGCCATGTATTCTCTAATCGAAGACTGAGTTGCCAGATACCATTGTATACATTATTATAGACTCCTAATCAGCCAGTTGGCTTAGAAGGCTTAAATGTTGCCAGATACCGCAATACCGTTGTATGCATTATTATATTTCTTAAAAGAATACCGGTAGTAGGTTTAGAAGGCGTAACAATTAAGTAAAACAACATTGCATCATTCTGTTTATTATAAATATATAGAAAATAAATATACATTTCAATTGAGGAATATGCATATAACAGTACAGGAAATATATACACACAATTATGGATATATAAAATAAAATATACATTTCAAATAAATATACACTTCAATAGAAATATGTACATAACAGTACAGGAGAAATATCACGCAAAATATATATATAAAACAAAATCAATAGAAATATGCGTATAATCAGTACAGGAGAAATGTCAAGCAAAATATATATAAATACAATTCACTTTTTTTTCAAAATACTAAACTCGGTCTTAATCGAGTTTACAATTACATCATTATTGCTCTGCATTACGCAGTATATGCGGCTTAATAATATTTCACCGCTTAAAGTATAGGGAAACCTGTACTCGATATGAAGGGCTTTCATATCGTTCAGTACTATTTTTGTTCCCACTTTACAACCGGTTGGTAAGTCATCTTTAAATACGTCTAGAATACAATCAAAAGCACGCACAAAGAGTTCATCGTTAGCTACATTATTAAACACAAGTTTATAAACACGCTTTTCCAATCGAGGGTTTATTTCTACCGACTCGAGCTTTTCAATCGTGAACTCACTCAACATAGCGGCAATTGAAATAATCTTCTAAATCGTTACGACAACTGCGCGTTATATAAAGAAATAGTTCTTCAGGGTGAACGGTGTAGGTGAGCTCAGCCTTGTACCGATCAATTGCTTTGTACCAAAGTTCATGGTATTTCAAAGAGTCTAAACTTTTTAAATAAACGTCCAGCTCTAGACCATTCTCACCAGCCCTACACTCGGTAAACCCATCGAGCAGAGCGGTGTAGGCGTATTCAAGTACTGTATCAAAATAAAGCATGTCCGTAACACGCGCGTCTAATATAGGTTTCAGTTTACGGAATCCGACGATTTCAAACATTCTGTCGAGGATGAAACGGTTTCGCGTAGGAACAAGAGCGTTATTATCAGAAGCATTCTTCCACATCAGCCGTATATCAATGCACGGCCGATCGTTATTTATACACAACGTACATACAACGGCGTATGAGGGTGCGTCACTAATCTGCTCTCTTCTTGTACCTACGTTAGCAGGTATTTTATAACGATCTTCACTCCACTTCTCAACTATCACAAAGATTCTATTCATCTCCTCGATACTTAAATAAACCCGTTTGTTTGTCGGTCTACATTCCGTTTCCAGTACATAGCTAATGGTACCGGAATTACGCCTGAACACGCGCAACGATTTCGTCACGGACACATCGTACGAGGCGTTGAGAATGCTGCTCAAAGGAAGTTCCATCGTATTCGAGGAGCGCACGTCCACTCGGCTCAAGCTCTGAGATAACTATGAGCCGTGTGAGGCACGCAGGTAGGCAGGAATGGTTCGACGGGCGGCTGACTCGATGATACGTGAATGGGCTTGTTCGTATGACCGCGAGTCGAATTGTTGTACATATTTCGGTACAAGAATATCACTACCAGCCTACGCACCAGACAGTTTGGTAAGAACTAGGAACATTTTATGTTTTACTAAACATCTCCACACTCCGGCGCACTATTTGAGAGGAACATATGTTCATATTTTTCCTTTCTGCCCATCAAACGATACTCGTCTCTAAACTCTGTTAAAAATTCACGCAGGGCACTAGCCACAACCTCACTACGAACCTCATCATGATATACGTTAATATAGTGATAAAAATACTTAAGATTGTCCATGATCACGAGATTCACATTTTCAGTCGTAGGGTATGAGTAATCGACATGGTGTAGCATGACGTAATACCGCTTGTCACACCACCCATCAGCAAGACTCATTATCCATACCTGCTGCTTCTCTTCTGCACGCGTTGTTTCTTTTACTTCACGGTGTATGTGAGACTTTATAAAGTTTAGCTCTGCAGTATACTTCAGCACATCGTCTGTGCAACGAAAGCCTTCAACGGTCTCACCAGAACATCCGTAGAGTATTTGTACATCTTGGAACTTCGCACAATCCAATGTGTTTTTAAAAGAGGCATAGGAGGGAGGAATAGGAAGTTTTTCGGTATCCACCACATCCTGGCACTTTACTGAATACCATTTCGTAAACGTTGTACAAGCAATATTAAAGGTAGCCATTTGAATACACGTCTGATCTGAATACACGTCTGATCTCTCGGGCTTACTGCGGTCGACTGACCACGCAGGGACTCCCAGATAGTAGCATGACTCACGGTCTTACAGTGGGCGGAGCTTAGAACTTTCACCTGCACACACACACACACACACACACACACACAAAGGGAAAGTGAAACGCTATTTGAAACATGATTTATTTAATAAACGAGATATTCAAGTTATATATATTTACAAATACGATTTAATAAACGAGATAGTCAAGTATATATATATATATATATATATATATATATTTACAAATAGATACGATTATATACAAGACGTGTGAGTTAGAAGCATCATTGGTATCCAAAGGGTACGGTATCATAGGTACCAGGTAACTGGTAACGTTTCCTATAGGTGTTACGGCACACCATCGTACCCCTAAGTTCCTTCACGCCCCCCAGCTTCTGCGCCCGAAAATTGTGGGTGCCTACAATTAGTTGGGGAGGTTGTTCATCCAAACATACTAGATCCTTCAACGACTCAAAGTTAACAACCTCCCGATTCGCATGGTTGAGCGTAATACCCTTTGCCTTCACGATATATTTCATTTCCTCCCCCACCCTGACCCGTACCCCATAAGTCTTAGGTCCTGTTGAGGCAAAAGAGTCGGCGTATGCGTTGTCCCCATACTCATCCTTGATCTCATCAGTGAGCTCGCCGAGGAACTCCCCAATAGTGGGCATGTATTCACCCTCCCTCTCTGTGAATATCACGCTATCTGTATCGGCATACAATACTCTCCGCCCAAGAGAATGCAATAGACCCCAAAGTTTTATACGGGCGTAGGCTGTTGTGAAGCTGGCCACAGGTATGTTTGTAACCCTTGAGGTATCTGTGGCAAATTCAGTGTTGTTGTACTTTATTACGTAAGTATTACCTACATTTACGATCTCCATGACCTCTTTATCGGGGGCATTGGCATAATCCCAGACATCGCTATAACTTTGTGCCAAATGAATGCTCCCTCTGCCGGTATTCTGCGCAAATTTTCCCCATAGACTGTTTAGACACAACTTTGCACTAAAGCGCTTGCCAGGATTCTTTACAATTTGGACACGATCAAGTTGTATACCTTCGCGGTCGCGGTAACGTTGAATATAGGCAGACTTTTCATCTTCGGTATCAACTCCTCGCGGATACCCTGATGCCTCAACCTTATCCTTCAAAAAGGTGTTTATATATGGTGTGAAAAGGTTGGGTAGCTTCTGAAACCTCCACACCTCATGTATCTTCAGTATTCTATAACCATGGCGCACGGCTAGGGCCAACTCAGGACTTGTATATACGCCTCTGATCTTACGCTGGTGGGGTATATGGTTACATTCGCCGTTATCCTCTTCCGCGCACTTCACGCACAGGGGAAACATGAGCTTGTCGTCGATAACGACAGGTAAGATCGGCATCCATAAATTGCGTGGGGGGAGTACGTCTACGAAAGAGAGCCCAAAGTAACGATCATTCAAATTTTTTGAAAATTCATTGATGGAGGGTAGGCTAGGTCCCACCAGTTTCTCAGGAGCGCCCACGGGGTACGGATTGCTCTTCATCACGTATGGGTATAAAGAACAGAAATCGTAGTAATGGAGCTTCATGCCCTCCGTAGGTGGGAAGTATAGTCTGAAAGGATTTGTACGTCCTCTAAACAAGCTATCACCACATTTGAGAGGATCCAGCACCATTGAACGCTTGATCGTTTTATTTCCTCACGGTACACCTCGTCTGTCTCCATCCGTGCATCATATTCATGCTCCCACAAGACTTTGTGAGTGAACTGTGATCCTATAAGTTGATCGCGGGTGCGGGTCGTTGCAAGACAGTCGGCAGGAGACCTACCGTGGATATCTCCGGTGATTCCGCACTCAGGACGGGGGCATCCATGCCACCAGCAACCGTTAAAGGAGTACACAGTCTTCACACCAGTGACACGGTTTTCACTTAACCCATCAACCCAAAAAACACGTCCATTAATCTTAATGGGTACTTCACCCGTGTTGCGGGCGAGCTTTATGTATACACCTGTCTGTTGCTGTAGGTGTATGAGCCAGTAAATAGCCTTGTGCCCGTAACTGCGGGGATTGTTTCGGTGAATAATGGCTAAGGTGTCTTTCGGCATGAAGTTATTCTTGAACACCGTAAAACATAATGATGCGATGGTGGTTGCGACTTGCAGTGGATCGCATTTGAAAAGGGCTATGTACATCCTTCTAAAGGCCTGGAAACATACTCTAAGCACGCGCACATCATTCACGCAATAACGCTCACATTCATCAGCTATATTATAAGGGTTACTTTCATTAAAACTGTCGTAGTATCGATCAAAGTCTTCACGTTCATCCATACAGTCAAAATAATGTTTGGGGGGTGGTGGGCCTACGTAGTTTAAAGTCTCGCTGGTGAGGAAAGTGTAAGGGAAGTATCCTTTGGAAACTTTAGCTGCTACTCCCATCACCTTGGGTAGCTTTGCTAATTTACAAGGTGTGAATAATAAAGTATCTTTAAATTGTACATTGCCTCTTATCTGCATCTCTATTAATTTGTTGCCTCTTTTCAATGGATCACCTGTAAATATCTCAGAGGATTCATGTTCAAGCAACTCCTTATAAAGGAACTGCGTGTCAAACTTTGCCCCGTTATGGGCGAGAATATACACAGTCATTTTTTTGAACTTGTCGGCTAGCTTGACAATATAGGACACAAATAGTTTCACAGGACTATCGCTGACATTCGTTTTAAAAACGTTTGTCCGTTTACCACATTTGGGGCACTCGTCACATTCGATATCCATACACTCATCACAGATAGTCTGGCTCACAAGTAAATGTGGAATTACCTCTTTGGTTTCAGCGTTCGTATATGTTTCTATATCGTAGTATACAGTTATACAAGGGTTATTTTTAGGCTTAGCATCTTTCATATAACATACATGCTTTACTCCATCCGCCTTATATTCCTCCTGGCATGTAGGACAGTGAATTACGTCACACTTGTGCTTAAATTTTCCCCAATTATCCATTGTGTGAAACATACCACATTCACAGATTCTCATTTTCCTGCACGTGCCAATTGATTATGGAAATCAAAACAGCTATTATTGAAAAATGTGCGTCTACACACATCACAGTCTCTCTTCTCAGCTTCAACTACACGGCTTTCACATTTGGTGCTTTTACACTGCTCACATACCATGTGACATTCTTTACAATGTCTCACTATATCATCCGCAAACTCGAGGCACCCCTTACACAAATCATGATGTCTCCCATATTTTCGACTTTTGTCATAACCGCGTAAAGCCACCTTATATTACGGATGGGGAGATACGTTGTCCCTGACAATCCTAAAATAAGTAGGGGCCTTGTACGATCTCTCACACGGCTTTTAAAAACATACACAGTCCTACGACGATCATCCAACCCAAAACACAACTATGCGGACATTCATTTCCTGTTCTACCCTTCTCAGCTCTTCAGGACCCATATTACAGTCAAATTCAAGTTCACAGTCTACAGCTAGTTTACGGGCACGCTCCACGACTGTAGGCAACCAAATTTTTTGAGTTCGTGTATTTTGTACAGTAAACATACGTGCTAAGAGTACTGCTATAAAGCCGCAACCACGATCGACGTTTATATGCCGTCTATAAATAGCTTGAGAATTGAGGTTAAGAGTATACGGTATGGCACTATGACCCGCAACACGGTATACATGGTCAATATTTACCGTGAAGTTGTCCATATTGAAGGCTATACTACTTTGGGCGGCTTGCATTATACGTCAATATATATTCTACATCTTCAGCCGCCAAACGTCTAAATGGCACTATCACCCAATAATCGTCTACATCACCGTCATCTGACCCGAATCCAAAGGACAGACTCGTCCTGAATTCACGCTCGTCGCGATTCTGAAGAGCAAACTCTATAATACGCTCTACAACCCGGCGTAGTCCGCGCTCAATACCATTGCTATACATGACTCTAGGGTCGACCCTGACTCTGTACCGATTTCTAGTCAAGGCTGGGGTGGGGGCTGCGGAGCGCACCAATTCCAGCGTTATATCTTCCTCCCTAGAACGGGGGGCGGCGGATGAATTAGGGGGTATATTAGCGGAAGGTGCTGCTGATGGGGGGCCTGTTGCGTAGGAGGTTGATGGTTGGGGCTCTATTATTGTAGACTTAACAGAACGGGGGCGGCGGATGAATAAGGGGATATATTAGGTGCTGCTGGGGGGCTTGTTGCGTAAGAGGTTGAGGGTTGGGGATCTATTACCGCTGCAACAGGCGCGTATTTCGGTCGCTTTATACCTGACGCGGAGGTTTCATACCTCCGCTTTGGACGTGTTACCGGTATCGCTGTTGAGGGTTCAGGGGAGGAGATCACAACTACACTGTCGTCGAGGTCATCCGTAATGATGGGCTGCTCTACCTCATCGTCATTCACGGTTCTGTGGGAGAAGAAATATAAGGAACAGCACTCAAAATTTGTAATATTTTGTAAATGACCCACTTAGGAGTGTGACGTGTTAGAAATGGACTCTGTAGAAAATTTCAGATTCACGAGCCCATCCCCATGTATTATATCTGGACCTACAGGATGTGGTAAAACTGTTTATGCTTAAAATCATTAAAGAAAAGGGAGAGATGTTCTCGAAATTTGTTCATAAAGTTATATGGTGCTATTCGACGTATCAATCAGTGTTCAACGAGTACCAAGATGATATTTTGTTCCACAAAGGCGTATATGACGTTAATTCGTTAAAGGGAAATGAACATACAATCATTGTAATTGACGATCTCATGTTGGAGATGGATAAAACGTTTGCCGAGACATTTACAGTATTCTCCCACCATCTTAACATAAGCGTGTTCTTCATCAATCAGAATCTATTTTTCAAAAATAGATACATGCGCGATGTGTCGTTAAATACGCAATATCTAGTCTTATTCGCGCAACGTAGAGATGTATCACAATTGGGGTATTAGCCAATCAAATGTTCCCGAATCAGCGTAAGGAGTTTTGGAAGTTTATAAAGAAGCTACAAGCACGCGTTATGGATATTTGCTTTGCGACCTTCATCCGCGAAACACGTTTAGAGTGCTTCTGCGAACGAATATATTTCCAAACGAGCCTGAAACGGTGTATATTCAGAATGACAAAGAGACTAAAGAAATACCGTGAATTAATAAAAATCTATCATCGACTGCCCCGGGCAATGCAGCAGATGTTTATTAAAAATATCGATGCCGACTTTTTAAAATGCATCTGTAAAACTGTCTTAACGTTATAAATTGCAATGTATCAATGAAAACCCATCATAAGGCTCGCCTACGCCGCTACAAGAACATAATCGTGCACTCGCTCGTAAAGCCAAACTGTAGCGAAGAAAACGAATTATTGTACAAACAAGGGTCATTTCTCCCCATCTTATTTTCAGTTTTGGGTCCTTTACTGACTAGATTAATATAATGAAGAAAGTGGTAGTGATTCCCCATGAGGTGTACGCCTCACTGCAAAGGAATCCAGACACGTATCTAGATCCCCGTAAAAGCAGACTTAAAAGAATGGAAAGCGAATTGTTAGCCCTATTAAACAGTGAAAAACACCTGATGAGAAAAGAATCTTATACCAAGAAGCTCTGCAGAAATTTCTTCACGAGTACGAAAATTATAAGAGCCCTACAGAGATTCCTGTGGTTATTAGCACAGCACGGGGGACGATGGCGACATAGGATCTGTGCCCGACGATACAGCTGACCAACCAAAAAGATTAGCACACAACATATCGAACATGTATTAAAAATACCCTCCCACTTACATTGAGGAGTAAAGGCTTAAGTCTTTATAATCTATTGAATGAGGATCCCGCCATACAATGGACCGATACAGGGGAGATCATTGTGGAAGGATCAAAGGTACAGGGATCGAATATCGTAGACATTGTCCATGATCTGGTGAGAAAGTGGGATAGGCCATCACCATCAGGATGGAAGCATATTAAAGCAAGACTACAACAAATAAATGTCCCTAAAACGTTGATAGGAAATCTGAACAGGTTAAAAGACTTGGAACATGCAACGCCTGTGACACAATTGAAGGCGCCGTCACCCCCGGCGGTAAACCTTTGAAGAGGAGCAAAGAGGTTAAACCAACCTACCCACGTGCCTCTAAAATACGCAAATGGCTAACGTATAACTAAACGCTATTATGACATTTCTACCCCATCCTCTTACGGCGGCGTAGTTAGACTGTACAGAAGTGTTTACGGAGTAGGAAAAAAAGATGTTGAAGATTTTTAGGGAGCAGGACTCTTATACGCTTCATAAGCTGTGAGAAAAGGTTAAAACAGCCAAGACACGGCTTCCTCGATTGATTCTATTTGGCAAGCAGATTTAACAGACATGCAAAGATATTCTGTGTATAAACGATGGTACCGCTACATTCTATTCATAATAGACTATTCCTCTAGATCTGTGGCTATTTCCTCTGAAAATAAATCACCTGAAACAGTTGCTAAGCCACCAAAACGCTAATGTTAAAAGAAAACAGGGTTCTGGCTATTTTTGTACGGATATGGGAAGGAATTTATAGGCCGTGCTTTTCAGAACATGTTGACAGAGTTTAATATCAGCTATTACACAAATTCTATACATAAGGCTTCTTTAGCTGAAAGAGTTCAGCGCACCATAAAGGAACGCATGCACCGTTATTTACACATAAAAACACACAGATTTCTAGACATTCTGGAATCATTGGCATCATCCTACAACCGCTCACACCATCGCACGATTGGGGCAACACCTAACGAAGTTTTAGAAAGAGGCACGCTCCCGAGAAGAGATGGATCACCACCACCACCACCACACTCTGCGCGCTTCAAATCAATGATTATGTAAGCTGTCGCGTTTCGGGGAATAATCGCAAAGGGTTTTGAGCAAGGATGGACACGCGAGATTTTTAAAGTTAGGGCTGTGAGACCTAAAGGTGAGATAATGATGTATTACATTGAAGATTGAATGGAGAAGAAATCTCAGGAGGCTTTACCGCGAGGAATTGCAGAAAGTTGCGTTTAATTTAGAAAAAAATGTGTTTAAAATTGAGAAAATTTTTAGGAAGCAAAGGTTCAGGAAGGAGAGAAAAATGTACCTGGTGAAATGGCTAGGTACCCAGAAAGCTTCAACACCATATAAAAGCTGATGCAATAATGAAGCTTAAATAGTATGCAACAGCCTAACCATTCTACGTCACACTCCCGTCCTCATCATCCTGTCTGTACACCCTAACAACACACTAGCCAACTTTGTAACAGAACTCCATGGGCACATTGAATTGGGTCGTGATTCGTATGAGGTGGGGATATGCGAAATTCAGCTGGACACCGTCTTTTTAA
>JAJOZX010018088.1:0-50733 GCA_023014485.1 Bathynomus jamesi
TATATACATTTTAACTGCAAAGAACACGCAGTATAATGAACGTAAAGAACGACGCTTGTATAGGAGAACATTCGCGGAAGATAAGGAGAGAGAACGAACAAATGAAAAATGAGGTAACCACCCGGGAATCGAACCCGGGATCTTCGATTGCCGGTCAGATGCGATACCATTACACCATGGCCTCACTCTTCCACTGCCGTAATTCTTCTACATACTCGCAGAAACCAATGCCCCAAGGGGGCACTTCCGCATGCCGTAACATTATATACATTCAACTGCAAAGAACACGCAGTAAAATAACGTAAAGAAACGACGCTGTATAGGAGATATTCGCGCAAGACGAGAGAGAGAATGAAAAACAAATGCAAAAATTAGGTAACCACCCGGGAATCGAACCGGGATCTCCGATTGCTGGTCAGATGCGATACTATTTACACCATGGACGTTACTCTTCAAATGCCCGTAATTCTTCTAGTACATTTGTTTCGTTCTCTCTCTCTCGTCTTGCGCGGAATATCTCCTATACAAGCGTCGTTCTTTACGTTATTTATACTGCGTGTTCTTTGCAGTTGAATGTATATAATATTACGGCATGCGGAAGGTGACCCCTTGGGGCATTGGTTTCTGCGAGTATGTAGAAGAATTACGGCATTTGGAAGAGTGAGGCACATGGTGCAATGTTATCGCATCTGACCGGCAATCGGAAGATCCCGGGTTCGATTCCCGGGTGGTTACCTCATTTTTTCATTTGTTTCGTTCTCTCTCTCTCGTCTTGCGCGGAATATCTCCTATACAAGCGTCGTTCTTTACGTTATTTATACTGCGTGTTCTTTGCAGTGAATGTGTATATATATATATATATATATATATATATATATGTGTGTGTGTGTGTGTATATATATATATATATATATGTGTGTGTATATATATATATATATATATATACATTTTAACTGCAAAGAACACGCAGTATAATTGACGTAAAGAACGACGCTTCTATAGGAGAACATTCCGCGGAAGATAAGGAGAGAGAACGAACAAATGAAAAATGAGGTAACCACCCGGGAATCGAACCCGGTATCTTCCGATTGCCGGTCTGATGCGATACCATTACAGCATGGGCCTCACTCTTCCAAATGCTGTAATTCTTCTACATACTCGCAGAAACCAATGCCCCAAGGGCGCACCTTCCGCATGCCGTAAAATTATATACATTCAACTGCAAAGAACACGCAGTATAAATAACGTAAAGAACGACGCTTGTATAGGAGATATTCCGCGCAAGACGGGAGAGAGATAACGAAACAAATGAAAAAATGAGGTAACCACCCGGGAATCTAACCCGGAATCTTCCGATTGCCGGTTAGATGCGATACCATTACACGATGGGCCTCACTCTTCCAAATGCCGTAATTCTTCTACATACTCGCAGAAACCAATGCCCCAAGGGGGCACCTCCCGCATGCCGTAACATTATATACATTCAACTGCAAAGAACACGCAGTATAAATAATGTAAAGAACGACGCTTGTATAGGAGATATTCCGCGCAAGACGAGAGAGAGAGAACGAAACAACTGAAAAAAATGAGGTAACCACCCGGGAATCGAACCCGGGATCTTCCGATTGCCGGTCAGATGCGATACAATTACACCATGGCCTCACTCTTCCAAATGCCGTAATTCTTCTACATTTGTTTCGTTCTCTCTCTCTCTCGTCTTGCGCGGAATATCTCCTATACAAGCGTCGTTCTTTACGTTATTTATATGCGTGTTCTTTGCAGTTGAATGTATAATGTTACGGCATGCGGGAGGTGACCCATTGGGGCATTGGTTTCTGCGAGTATGTAGAAGAATTACGGCATTTGGAAGAGTGAGGCCCATGGTGCAATGTTATCGCATCTGACCGGCAACCGGAAGAACCCGGGTTCGATTCCAGGGTGGTTACCTCATTTTTTCATTTGTTTCGTTCTCTCTCTCTCGTCTTGCGCAGAATATCTCCTATACAAGCGTCGTTCTTTACGTTATTTATACTGCGTGTTCTTTGCAGTTGAATGTGTATATGTGTATGTATATATATATATATGTGTGTGTGTGTGTGTGTGGGTATATATATATATATATATATATATATATATACATTTAACTGCAAAGAACACGCAGTATAATTGACGTAAAGAACGACGCTTGTATAGGAGAACATTCCGCGGAAGATAAGGAGAGAGAACGAACAAATGAAAAAATGAGGTAAGCACCCGGGAATCGAACCCGGGATCTTCCGATTGCCGGTCAGATGCGATAGCATTACACCATGGGCCTCACTCTTCCAAATGCCGTAATTCTTCTACATACTCGCAGAAACCAATGCCCCAAGGGGGCACCTTCCGCATGCCGTAAAATTATATACATTCAACTGCAAAGAACACGCAGTATAAATAACGTAAAGAACGACGCTTGTATAGGAGATATTCCGCGCAAGACGAGAGAGAGAGAACGAAACAAATGAAAAAATGAGGTAACCACCCGGGAATCGAACCCGGGATCTTCCGATTGCCGGTCAGATGCGATACCATTACACCATGGGCCTCACTCTTCCAAATGAAGTAATTCTTCTACATACTCGCAAAACCAATGCCCCAAGGGGGCACCTCCCGCATGCCGTAACATTATATACATTCAACTGCTAACAACACGCAGTATAAATAACGTAAAGAACGACGCTTGTATAGGAGATATTCCGCGCAAGACGAGAGAGAGAGAACGAAACAAATGAAAAAATGAGGTAACCACCCGGGAATCGAACCCGGATTCTTCCGATTGCCGGTCAGATGCGATACCATTACACCATGGGCCTCACTCTTCCAAATGCCGTAATTCTTCTACATACTCGCAGAAACCAATGCCCCAAGGGGGCACTCCCGCATGCCGTAACATTAATACATTCAACTGCAAAGAACACGCAGTATAAATAACGTAAAGAGCGACGCTTGTACAGGAGATATTCCGCGCAAGACGAGAGAGAGAGAACGAAACAAATGAAAAAATGAGGTAACCACCCGGGAATCGAACCCGGGATCTTCCGATTGCCGGTCAGATGCGATACCATTACACCATGGGCCTCACTCTTCCAAATGCCGTAATTCTTCTACATACTCGAAGAAACCAATGCCCCAAGGGGGCAACTCCCGCATGCCGTAACATTATATACATTCAACTGCAAAGAACACGCAGTATAAATAACGTAAAGAACGACGCTTGTATAGGAGATATTCCGCGCAAGACGAGAGAGAGAGAACGAAAAAATGAAAAAATGAGGTAACCACCCGGGAAATCGAACCCGGGATCTTCCGATTGCGGTCAGATGCGATACCATTACACCATGGGCCTCACTCTTCCAAATTCAGTAATTCTTCTACATACTCGCAGAAACCAATGCCCCAAGGGGGCACTTACCGCATGCCGTAAACATTATATACATTCAACTGCAAAGAACACGCAGTATAAATAACGTAAAGAACGACGCTTGTATAGGAGATATTCCGCGCAAGACGAGAGAGAGAGAACGAAACAAATGAAAAAATAAGGTAACCACTCTGGAATCGAACCCGGGATCTTCCGATTGCCGGTCAGATCCGCGATACCATTACACCAGGCCTCACTCTTCCAAATGCCGTAATTCTTCTACATACTCGAAGAACCAATGCCCCAATGGGGGCAACTCCCGCATGCCGTAACATTATATATATTGAACTGCAAAGAACACGCAGTATAAATAACGTAAAGAACGACGCTTGTATAGGAGATATTCCGCGCAAGACGAGAGAGAGAGAACGAAACAAATGAAAAAATAAGGTAACCACCTGGAATCGAACCCGGATCTTCCGATTGCCGGTCAGATGCGATACCATTACACCATGGGCCTCACTCTTCCAAATGCCGTAATTCTTCTAGTACATTTGTTTCGTTCTCTCTCTCTCGTCTTGCGCGGAATATCTCCTATACAAGCGTCGTTCTTTACGTTATTTATACTGTGTTCTTGCAGTTGAATGTATATAATGTTACGGCATGCGGGAGGTGACCCCTTGGGGCATTGGTTTCTGCGAGTATGTAGAAGAATTACGGCATTTGGAAGTGAGAGGCCCAGGTGCAATGTTATCGCATCTGAACGGCAATCGGAAGATCCCGGGTTCGATTCCCGGGTGGTTACCTCATTTTTTCATTTGTTTCGTTCTCTCTCTCTCGTCTTGCGCGGAATATCTCCTATACAAGCGTCGTTCTTTAAGTTATTTATACTGCGTGTTCTTTGCAGTTGAATGTGTGTGTATATATATATATATATATGTGTGTGTGTGTGTGTGGTGTATATATATATATATATATATATGTGGGAATATATATATATATATATTATATATATATGTGTGTATATATATATTATATATTTTATATATATATAATATATATATATATATGTATATATATATATAGATATATATATATATATATATACATTTTAACTGCAAAGAACACGCAGTATAATTAACGTAAAGAACGACGCTTGTATAGGAGAACATGCCGCGCAAGATAAGGAGAGAGAACGAACAAATGAAAAAATGAGGTAACCACCCGAGAATCGAACCCGGGATCTTCCGATTGTCGGTCAGATATGATGACCACCTCACCATGGTCCTCATTCGATCAGAAGTCGTAATTCTCCTACATACGCGCAGAAACCAATGCCCCGAGGGGGGCACCTCCCCCATGCCGCAATTTATATATATTTTAACTGCACAGAACACGCAGTATAATTAACGTAAAGAACGACGCTTGTATACGAGAACATACCGCGCAAGATGAGGAGATTGAACGAACAAATGAAAAAATGAGGTAACCACCCGGGAATCGAACCCGGGATCTTCCGATTGCCGGTCAGATATGATAACCACTACACCATGGTCCTCATTAGATCGGAAGTCGTAATTCTCCTATATACGCACAGAAACCAATGCCCCGAGGGGGGAAATTCCGCATGCCGCACCTTATATACATTTTAACTGCAAAGAACACGCAGTATAATTAACGTAAAGAACGACGCTTGTATAGGAGAACATTCCGCGCAAGATGGTGGTTACCTCATTTTTTCATTTGTTCGTTCTATCTCCTCATCTTGCGCGGGATGTTCTCCTATACAAGCGTCGTTCTTTATGTTAATTATACTGCGTGTTCTTTGCAGTTAAAATGTATATAAGGTGCGGAATGCGGAAGGTGCACCCCTCGGGGCATTGGTTTCTGCGCGTATGTAGGAGAATTACTTTTGATCGAGTGAGGACCATGGTGTAGTGGTAGGGCGGGTCGTACTTAGGTGACAACATGAATCTGAAGGAAATCCTACCATCAGGGGTGTCTAAATTATGTGTTTTTACATGGGGAATTCAAATATGAGCTTATTGTTTGGATAGGATAACTCTAACCTACATCATTTTTTATTTCTAAATTGCCAATTTTACCCTTTTGAACCCCTTTATAATATATTAAAAGAGATAAGGTAAATCATTTATATGACAAGGCCAAATCAACTTTACATATATTATTAATAGGTGAACTGCATGTATATCACTGGATATAATTACAAAGATCATTCTCCTGACATCTTGAACTTTGCCAGGTTGCACAAATCCTGCTTTGACTCAGACTTGGACATCAGCTTCCTGCTGGTCTCCTGAGCCCTGATCCCTCCATCCCTCTTTTCCTGTGAGAAGTACTTAGCAGAAGCCTCAGTCACCATTTTAACAACCCTCTCAATGCTTTGTGTGTGGCAAGGCCAGTTGCGCACCTCCATGGGGGTGTTGATGAAGTTTTTCACCTCTGAGGTGCTTAGAGAGCAGGTGAGAGGTGGCTCTGACACACCTTCTGACGAGCTGATCAAGTCACCGATGCTGGAAGCATCACAATTGATGTCAGGTGTCCTTCTGCTCCTAACAGAGGAGTCCCCCAGCTGAGTGTCCGGGTCCCCCTCTCCCCTGATGGCCAGGATTCTCTCCACCCCTTCAATCCTCTCCTTCTGATCCTCAGAGCAGAGTAGTGTTTGGAGGATGACTTTACTGTGGGCATACCAAGCAGATCTTCTCTCAGTTGGCATCACAATATCCAGCACCTCCTTTCTCTGGGACTTGAGGCAGTCCAGCTGAAAGAGGATGTGCTTAGGCCCTTCGATCCAGGAGTGCTTGACCTTCACGTTGAACCAACATGGGTAATACACTCCAATGATGAATTCCACAATGAATTGCAGAATCTTCAGGTTCTTTCCTTTAAGTCCGTGCTTTGACACCCAGAGCCTGAGAAGTCTGTTCGCTGTGGTGAGCCAGCGGCTGTGGTTTACTGGTCCTATCTCTAACAGATCCAGCCCTGCAGGAAGTACTCCATCCCTGACTGCACAGACAATTTTATAGCCATAGTATTGATCAGTTGAGAGATCTTGAATGACCTTGTCAGGAAGCTTGATCAGTGGAGGGCCAACAGAGATTCGGGTGAAGTTTGGATTGATATCAAAGTCTGTAGCAGAATCATGGAGCTTTCCTATTGGCCCGGATAATTTTTTGTCCGACAGAGTAGGGCCATCAAGGTCAACAATGAAATGGCGCAGGGGAAGTTCAACAGTGTGCAGGTTGCACACCAACCAGACCAGCTTTCTCCCCAGGTGCAGCTCCAGCTTCTGCATTACTCCAGCTTTCACACCAGTGTTGACATTTGTTGAGTCTCCTCCAATGGCCAACAAGGTCTTATCATAACCCCTCTCTTTCAGCCAGGCAAACAGGACCTTAGCAATCTTCTCCGCATGTGACTCCTCTTTAGTTGCTTTCTCTGCGGTAAAGTGGAACAGATAGTAGCTGCCAGGCTCACTAACAACACTATAGTGTTCTTCCTTGATCTTTGCGGGAAAAGATTGGTCACTGCCCTCAGCTTCCATCATCACATTGGTCAGGTCAATCCGCCCATCAAAGAGGATGCAAGAGATCCCCCCCTCCTCCCTGCACTTCTTCTCGAACTGTTCCCCCAGCTCTCTCATCAACTTCTCCTGTGCTCTCTTGACCTTGCTCTTATCAATCACTTTACTTGTATTGTCTTCTGTGATGATTCCTGCGTCAATCAGAGCTGCTGTTGCTATCGCTGCAGTTGGCCTCAGCCCTATGCCATACCTTACACTAGCAAGAGCAATGTTTTGAATCTCATCATAGTTTTTCTGTACCTTTGCCGAAGCTGCTGCTCAGGGTCAGTTTGAGGGAAGAGCTCAACTTCAGGAACAAACTCATCTTCATCACCACTTCTCTCCAATTCCAGATCCTCATCACCATCTGCCAAAATCTCTTAACATCCTTCCTGGCTGCCTTCTCTGCTACTGCAGCACTTTCCTCCTTGCTCCTTCTCCTTTTCTCTGCCTTCCTTTCCATCCACTGCCTTTTCAATGTCCTCACCTGTCTCTTGTGCTCTGGTAGATCAGGACCCCCTATTTGGTGGGGTCCCTTACTTCCAACCTTCTCTTTCTGTCCCTTGATGTAGGCAAGATCTTTCACAGGAATCTTTTTCTCTCTGCTGCAGGAACAGTTAATGTGGGCTTGGATAACACAGCCCTCACAGCCTCCCCCTCACAACTGGTAATCTGACACTTGCAAGTCAAAATATCAAAGAACTTGTCTAACTTGACAATGAACCTCTCTTTGGCATCAAGTTTGCCCTTCCCAAGAGAAAACTTCACTGCCTGATTCCAGACCTCCTTGAGCTTGGACATGATGGTCACTTTTTCATTGATAACAGGTGGCTTGAAAAGAGCATTAGCTTTGCTCCACTGACAAATCAGACCAGGGTAGATGTCACTCACCAGCTTGTCCACTGGGTAGTTCCTCCTGTCATCTTCACTTTGCTTCCTCAAGTAGATGCCATACCTCAGGATATCCCTCACAGTTGGCAGTTCAGACACCAACAGCTCCCGGCCAGTGCCAACAAGATTACTCAGATGAGAACTTGATTTCGTCCTTGTTCTGACTTGAGCCATTTTCTTAATGAGTTCACACTGAATAAAAACAATAATACAACGTTAAGTATCCACTACAGACAGGTATTAACTCTTTTCAGCGCAAAATTCTTGGTTAAAAAAGGAGCTGAAATGGGCAAGAACAAATTTACCTGCAAATGCTAAACACATTATGCTTTTTTGGTTTCAAAATGTTATAAAATGCTAATTTATCTGTTGTCTGTAATGCAAATAATTTGTTCATGTACTCTAAAAAAACTAAAGAAACACATCCTAAAAATATTCTTTAGAACATTGAAATAGGCCTCATACTGCTCAGTTGTACTAAAAATGAACCACCTAATTTTAGCTCAAATCAAAGTTGTTAATTAAATTTTGCTCAATGTATCACTATAATATGCGTAGAAATAGCTTTTTCTAAAATATAACAGAACAATACTCACATGTGAACAGTAACAAAAAAAAATATCAGTAGATAATCACTAAATCTATCCCCTCACTGCAAGCCGAGGTGGTAAAATAGCTTCATAAATCATGAGTCACTTCAAATATTTCACAAAACGTTTTAGAATGTTCTGAAACGTTACATTCTAGCCTCTGAGAAAGGTGGCTCAGAAAATGGCCTTATGCGCGCCAGAAAACCGTCAAAATATTTCATATACCAAACTGTATGATAATTACAATTAAGTGGAATGGCACACCTTTTTATTTGAGTATTTAAATATATATTATTATATGAATTACATTATATGTGTTTATATGAATTAGTTAGAACAATGCTATGAGAGATAACGTGAGCAGCCATGATAGAAAACGTGAGAAGACATATTCTGGGGTAACTACAATAGTAAAATAATCAACAATTTAATAATAATCAACTGCAAAATGATGTAGGTTAGGGTTATCAGAATTAAATATTTTCTTCAGAATTGTGTTCTATACACCAAAATATGTCATTTGAACACCCCTCTCCATTGATTTAAAAAAAATGCAGTATGACCCGCCCTAAGTCGTACGGTTTTCTTACTACAGGGTGTGTCATAAATCCCCCATTTATCCCCAAATGTGAACCATCTTATTGAGACCAACATTGGATTGCACATGCTAAACAATAAATTTTGTTGTTATAGACTACAGTAACGCTTACATAATAATGAAGGGTAAATATATATAACAACCAGTCCCGTTCCCGGCAAAATACTCTCTCCCCTCCCATCAATGGGTGGTTAACATTTGGGGACAGATGGGGTATTACAACACCCCTTGCAGCACGAAATCTTTAGGTGATAGAGTAAAACCTAATTAAAGCAGAATTAAATAACTCCTAGCTCTTGGACAAGCATATTCCTTGTTTATGAAAGAATAAAAAAATAACAAAGAAACAAAATATATTTACCTTCTTTACTTGCAAACATTTCAGGACTTATTCCAAAGACTTAAGACTACGAAGGTAGATCTGACTAATGACGACTAAACCGGTGCTTCTTTGGTGTTTTCTTATGCTGTGCGTTAGGCTGATCTCGTTGCAGACACCAGCAGTAATCCGCCATCATATTTGTATGCCATCTTCCTTGATATCTTCTTTCCATGGTTTTGATGTCCCTATGAAATCGTTCCCCTTGCTCCTCACTGACATCTCCGAGATTTTCGGGAAAACGGTCAAGATGCGAAAATAAGAAGTGAACTTTCAGGCTCATGTTGCAGCCTAAGGCGCAAAACTTTTTAAGCATATTTTCCACCAGTCTTTCATAATTTTGGCTTTTGTAGTTTCCCAAGAAGTTTTCAACAACATCTTTGAAACCAAACCATGCTTCTTTTTCTTTATGGTCATTGTGTAGGAAATGATCGTCTGTCAATAACTTTCTAATCTGAGGACCTATAAAAACACCTTCCTTTATTTTCTCGTAGCTAATCTTTGAATATTTTGAACAAATGTACTTGAAACACTCACCTTCTCTATTCAATGCTTTGACATACTGCTTCATCAAGCCTAACTTAATGTGCAAGGGTGGTAGGAGGATTTTATTTGGTTCAACTAGATGTTCATGTAAAATGTTCTTTGATCCTGGGGTAAGATTCTCTCTAGGAGGTCAAGTTTTCCTCTTCCAGTGCTGGTCACGTGCTCGACTATCCATTCGCAGATGAAACATGGCATCTTAGTGTATCCTGATTGCTGCCCAAGTAACATGCAAAGGACTTTGAGATCCCACACAATATCCATCAGTGATTTTGATACTGAATTTTTTCCAGAAGCAGTTTCATGTTATCATAGGTCTCTTTTAAATGAGTAGAATGGGCCACTGGGATTGATGCATATTTGTTACCGTTGTGCAGTAACACTCCTTTTAGACTGGTTTTAGAGGAATCTATAAACAACCTCCAGTCACTGGTTTGGTATTCGATGCCTAGCTTGCACACTAATCCTGTGATGTCCTTGCAAAATACCAAGGGACCATCTTCTTCGAAAAAAGGCACGAAGTCTTTCTCACGATTTCTGTACCAAGCGAAGTATGTGTCGGATGCCAATAAATTGTTCTCCTGCAATCTAGACCCCAAAAGTTCTGCAGAGTCCTTAGGCAGATTCAAATCCTGACTAAGTCATTTAGTTCGCTTGGGTTAATGGTTTAGGGGATCTCGGTCAGCTGTTGGCTGTTCATAAACATCATCATTGTCTGGATTTGGAGCTGAATCAGAATCTGAATTGTATTGACCCAGATTCTCGGGTGGGCGACGAATAGGAACTTCTGGACCATGGGGTACCGGCCTTATTGCAGATGGAAGTCTTGGGTATTGAAGGCTCTCTTTATTCTTTGCATTATAACCTTTAACATTGCAAGAACAGAAGTAGCAGTCGTCGGTATGGTTTCTAGGCTCGCGCAATACCATAGGGATCCCAAATGGCAAACTTTTCTTTTTACCTTTGCTCCAATTCCTTAGTGCCGCAACACACGTAAGACAAACCTTGTGTGGAGCCCAACTTTTGTCTTGATCTCCTAATTTAATTCCAAAATAAGCATGATAAGCTCTCTTAATGAAGGTCGTTACATTTGTCCTTTGTTTTACAACATACCGACCACAAATATAACAAAATATGTTTGGACTATGAGTACATCCTCTAGAAGCCATTATTAAAATTTTAAAGACGTAATGTTAGAATTATCTCTCTGAAAAATATGAAAAAACGAAATTAATTAAAGATAAAAAAAGGTAAAAAATTACAAAACGCCCCAAAATTGTTTTGCTAATAATTTTAAAACTGTGGGTGATGTGAGAAAAAAACTGGTAGCATTTTTTAATTCAGCGCAGCGAACTGCTTCAAAATCACAACTCAAAATAACGAAATCGATTTTCATGCAGACCGGTTTTATCGATTTAAAACTAATTAATTATCGATTTAAAACAAAAGATAGTCTTTGGGTCCAGAGGATCAAGTCATAATAGACTACTCTCCACAAATATGTTACACTCTATATCTATTTATAACCGACATGCAAATATATCAGATCCAAAGAATCCAGTCAATTTCATTACGGTATCCATCAATACTAGTACCGTGCCAACCAAAAATAAGTCACGATCCATATCGATTGCGGACAAAGTCAAAATTTACAACCATATACATTACAATATATATACTTAGGAGGAAAAGTGTAGGTGTGGCTGTAAAAACTGCACAGTAAGGTAGAAATGTGTATGCACACATTTTGGGTCTCCCATTTAAAGGTGTTTGTGGGGCAAGTGAAGATCATGAGTTTTTCAATACCTCACAGTACTATGGGGGGGCACCGCTCGGCAGAGGAATCTCTTTAAATGGAGTGTGTAAGGACAGAGAGTATCCCCTAACACAAGATGCTGCCTCCCTATATCCCACAACACTTGTGTTGAGTTGTGGGATCTATCACCACAAAGCCTTAATTTTACTACCTTAAACTATACCCAATCTATCAACATATGCGTCTAATCGATTTTTAAACATGTTTATAGACGTGCTACTAATTACTTCTACCGGCAAACTATTCCACCTATTTACTATTCTATGCGTAAAAAAGTTTTTGGCAACTGCTGTCTCGAACCTTCTACTTGTCAACTTACACCTGTTATTTCTAGTCCTATTATATTGAGATATTTCGAAAAAGCTATCTCTATCTACGTTATCGAACCCATTCATAATTTTGAAAACTGGATTAGATCACCGCTTAGCCTCCTAGTCTCGAGTGTTGTCAATTTTAACTCCTTAAGCCATCCTCGTACGACTTTGACCTAAGCGACGGAATCATCTTAGTTGCTCGTCTTTGAACTCTTTCGATTTTGTCTATATCTTGCGCATATGCAGATTCAAAATTGGACCGCGTACTCCAAATGGGGTTAACTAATGATTTAAAAGAGGAACTATAATATCGCGCGATTTGTACAAAATTCGAGCTATAAAACCTAACACTTTGTTGCCTTATTGACCGCTGCTGTACTTTGTTTCGCTACTTTTAAATCACCAGTGATTATAACTCCTAAATCTCTTCCTGCTCTACGCTTATCAACTCTTTCCCTGACATACTATACGCAAAATTACCGTTACGCGAACCTATACGAAAATTTTGCACTTACGACGTTAAATCTCATTTGCCATGTGACTGACCAATCAACGATTTTATTCACATCTTCTGGATTTTACTATCTTCGTCATTAATCGCCCTACCACCCAGCTTCGTGTCATCCGCAAACTTTGAAACTACTGACTAGGCCGACATCTAAATCGTTAATATATAATAAAAAAGCAAGGGGCCCAATACAGAACCCTGAGGAACGCCACTCGCTACATTAGCCCAACACGACTCCGCTCCATCAACGACCACCCTCTGTCCTACCTCGCAACCATCTCTATCCAATTTATTACTACCCCTGATTCCATGAGCCTTAGTTTTCAATGAGTTTTTGTGCGGTATGGTGTCAAACGCTGTTTGAAAATCTAAATACACTACATCAACCGCCCGATGTCTATCGTAAATGTCAACCACGCTTTGGAAAAATTCTAAAAGATTGGTTAAGCAAGATTTGTTTCGCCTAAAACCGTGCTGCGTATTTCTAACTAGTTTATGCACTTCTAAGTGTTCGACTATACGACCCCTAATTATTGATTCCAGTAGCTTACCTACAACAGACGTTAAACTGATTGGCCTATAATTTCACGCCGCACCTTTATCGCCTTTCTTAAAGATAGGTGTTACGTTTGCTAACTTGAAATTATCTGGTACGCACCCCAGGGCCGTAGCCAGACCAAATCAGTAGGAGGGGCGGAGAAATTGACAGGGGGGACAACGAAAAAATTTAATGTCATTTTTTGTGAATATCGAAATATACTGCAGAAAATTACATTCAAAACTATAACAAGTAAAACACCGTAGGCTAAATAAAAAAATGATCAAACCGATACATATAGATAGGCATATTGGGTTATAGAATACAATATTTAGTCTAAATTTAGTGTAAATAAAAGTCTTTGTAAGTTTTTTAATTTTAGAATAACTGTATGCGGCGAGTTTTTTTAGCGAAATTCTTTAGGAATTCAAACATGTCTATTTGCTTCGTTCTCTTATTTTCAAAGGCAAGTAAAACAAGTTGGCTTTGGCGTTTTTGTAGCATGGAACGCCGTTGCGGTTGGTTTTACCAGGGGGGCATATTATTTTCCAGGCGGGGCTTTGACCCCCCTGGCCCCCCCTTGGCTACGGGCCTGACGCACCCCTCAGAAATAGACGCATTAAAAATTTTTGTTAGCGACACAACAATGCTATCTTTTAATTCTTTTAGTTGTATAGGATAGATGGAATCCGGCCTCGGTGATTTACGCGTTTTCATTTTATCAATATAGTTTATTACCTCCCCTTCACTAACCACTATATTATCCAAAATATTGCCATTATCAAAAGATATTATGTCTATGACCGTAGGGATATTCGTTACATCTTCTATAGTAAAAACTGACGTAAAAATTTCGTTTAGCAAGGTAGCCATTTCCTTGTTTTCAGAAACTAGATCTCCGTTTACATTTTTCAAAGGCCCCCAACACACTTTTTACTGGATTTCTATTATTGACGTATTGAAAGAATCGCTTGGGGTTTTCTTTACCGTCACGAGCTATGGAGATTTCAAATTCGCGCTTGGACTTTTTTATTACACTTTTCGCTTCACGCCTTAGAGATATGAAGTTTTTTCGTAACCACAAATTGTCTTCATCGCACTTATGTTGCCTATAAGCCCTATCTCTACTCTTTATAATGTCTCCTACTCTAGAAGTAAACCACAAGGGCTTGTTGTTTACTTTCGCACAGTTAATTTTGTACGGTACACATTCCTCATTTATAGTCCTAAATACTGTTTCGAACGATTCCCACATTAGTTTTGCGTTGGAGTTCCCCATTACGTTTTCCCAATTGACGTGTGACAATTTATTTCGAAATTTACAAAAGTCTGCATGCTGGAAGTTAGGAATTTTTGTAGAGTTAGCTGGTTTCGAGTGACTTACTGAGAGGACAAACTCTACCATATTGTGATCGCTATTGCTTAACGGTTCTATTACTTGAAGATCAGTAATTAGCCTATCATCCGTAGTTATTACTAAATTTAAAATACTGTCCAACCTCGTAGGTTCCCCAACCTTTTGAATAAGAAAGCTATCCTCGAGAAAATTAACTAAACGATTACCTTCCGCGTCTCCCTGCATTGTATCGTAATTCACGTTGGCGCAATTAAAGTCACCCATAACTAAAGCCTGCTCACTACCTATTATTCTCTTTAGTTCACGATATAACGCTTCGTCTGTATCAGCTGTTTGATTAGGGGGCCTATATATAACCAAAAGAAGAAGTTTGAAATCGTTCAATTTAAGTTCTGCTATAGTCGAATCAACCGGTTCCGGAATTGTGTGCTTTACTTCTATAACGTTCGCAATATTATCTTTGATATACAGCATAACACCGCCTCCTCGCCTACCTATTCTGTTTTTAACAAAAAGTCTATAACCTTTAATTTGATACTCCCCTTCAAAGTCACGAGTTTCAGTGCTAAGCCACGATTCACTTATCGCAATTATATCATAGTCTTTACAAGCAATTAAAGGAAAAAATTAGTTTCTTTTATTTCGTAGGCTACGAGCATTTAAGGATAAAACCTTCAAATTGTTTGTAATTGTGACACCTTCGCGAGCACAGGGGAAATTTGTTGAATTTAGGCTGGGACCGTTCGAGTTACGGCAGCCTGAAAAGAAGAGACAGTATTATGTAATAGTCTTCCTAAACGCGCAGCTCCTACGTCATTAAGATGAAGTCCATCTCCGAGGAACAAGTCCCTCCTGCCGTAGAAACTGTTCCAAAAATTCGCAAAATGCACTCCTTCCTGTTGGCAAAGAGACATTAGGTTATTGTTAATATAGGTCGCCTTGCTGTAGAAATCGTTACGTTGGATAATTCGAGGAAGTATACCTGTTAAAACAATCTTATTAGTTTTTTCCTTTAATCGTTCTAGTAAGTCCCTGTACCTAGCCAGCAGTTCTTCCGATCTAGAATTTAAAACGTTATTAGTACCGACATGAATAACATACGTTGTGTCCTCGGCGGTACCATCTGTAAATTGGTCAACACTATTAGTTATATCCTCCACCCTTGCACAGGGTAGCAGTAACGGCGCCTACGACGAGGGCTTCTCCCACAGAATTCCTCGAGCTGCCCTCGAACAATGGAATCGCCAACGAGTCGTATTTCCGGTTCATCAGCATCGTCGAAACCTAAAACAGAAAACTTATTGTTTGTTATTACTGGTAGACATGTCTTAGGTTTCCTCAATGGGGCTCCATTACGCACTCGAACGAAGGGTTGAGAACTAGGGGAAGAGAGAGGGCTATTAATACTATTTATATTATTAGTAGAAACTGAGGCAGGAGGGGTCTTAATTGGAGTCTCAAGGGATTCTAATTTTGCAGTCAAGAGCATCACGCTTTCTTCAAGCCTCACCCTGGCCTCCCTCTCTCGTTCTAACTCGTTCCTCAGGACTTCCATGCTTGAGCACCACCTGCAAAGTAACTCTTCATTATTGTTTAAACGCGTAAGCGGCAAATTTCCCTTCACAGCGACTGCAAGTACTTGGGGGGTGCCATGCTTTTAATTAGTTAAAAAACAAATATATATCTACGTATATATATGTGTATATGTATTTACTATATATATATATATATATATATATATATATATATATATATATATATATATATATATATATATATTTATATAGAACGTCGGGGCTGTGGGGAGTATATGATGAATGGACTGTACACAGGATAGAAGAGACAGGAGAGGCAATGTGAAATTGCTATATCTACGTATTTAATTTCGCTCTTAAGCTTTAGATTTTACTTGATTTTTAATTAAGAACAATATATATAAATCCAGTTAACAATACATAAATCACGAATAAGAATTAACGATCAGGGTATGTACTAGTTTTCAATTATTATTATGATCGACATAAATAAAAAAAATTCAAAGTCATTGTTTTAGGTATGTTGCCATTAATATACAGAGAGTTTGACGCAGGACATGGGAGATAGACAACGATACTTAATGTACATTTAATTCTAGATTACACACGCGAAATGACTAAGTGATAGAGTAAAGCACACTAATCCTAGCTTTTTATTAGTTCTGTTATTAATCGATAGTGCAGCCTGTTTTTAGGTGAAATTACATTCATAGTATTTTTTATATCGGTAATTAAAATCAATCCACAGATTCAAATCGGTGAAAATTTGTGATTATTAATTAAATACACGTTAGATTGATAAATATCATATTGTGTTTATTTCTGGAGTTGTATGAGCGGATTGCTTGAGGGATTATAAAATATTTATTTGTCTAAATTTGTTATTGATTTTGATCTTACATTCGTAAATAAAATTAAAATACGTTATCTTGATTGCAATAAAGTAAGCTGTAACAGGTTATATATATATATATGTAAAGAACGACGCTTGTATAGGAGAATAATCCGCGCAAGATGAGAGAGAGAGAACGAAACAAATGAAAAAATGAGGTAACCACCCGGGAATCGAACCCGGGATCTTCCGATTGCCGGTCAGATATGATAACCATTACACCATGGGCCTCACTCAATCAAATGCCGTAATTCTTCTACATACGCGCAGAAACCAATGCCCCAAGGGGGCACCTCCCGCATGCCGTACATTATATACATTTAAACTGCAAACACGCAGTATAACACTGGTATGCATCAATTTTGCTGTCAAGAGTTTTTCCTGCTGATTTCGAATCTGCAATCCGTTTTTCTCAATCAGCTCAGGTTATCCGGCTATGGCCTCATAAGTAAAATAGAATTTTTCGTGATTTTGTCAAAGCGGAATTGGAACAGTAACATCTATCATCACTTGTTTCACTTGTATAATATTTTTTTACTTTTCAGGCATATAGATAAAATATTTCATAATGAATAGAGCGTGTAAAAATGATCCTAATAGATCTGTTACATATGTGGGACGGTTACCATGCCAAATAACCAGTCCCAAATCACTAAATTTGTGAAGACAATGTATAGAGCATACTTTGGAATTAAGCTAGGGGACCAGGACAAAAATTTCGCCCCTCATATGTGCTGCAAGACGTGCATTGAAAATTTGAGAAGATGGAGCAAAGGCAGAGCGAAATCTTTGCCTTTTGGAATTCCCATGATTTGGAGAGAAGGAAAGGATCACGTGACAGATTGCTATTTCTGCATGACAAACCCCCAAGGTTGGCTTATAAATTTATTTTTCTTAATATTTTGAAATCCTCGTATGAAACTTGACATAATATTCACCATAATGTAATATTCACCATATATAGCATAATATTCACCATAATGGTAATCATACATTTACATATACATATTGTTATGAAAATACATTTACACATACATATTGTTATACAAGTTACATTTACATATACAATGATTGTATATTTTCTTTCTTTTTCATTCATATTGTCCCCGAAGGGACAATATGAATGAAAAAGAAAGAAAATATACAGACTCCATCGACCTATTTCATATCTTACAGACCGCAGCCTTCCCTCACGAGCCGCCACTGTCTGAATGCTTCTTCTATTTCATATGCAAGTTTTATATCCATGTTTCTGTGTTTCTATTTTCAGGAGTTAACAAGAAGAATAAACACATTGTTGTATACCCTGACATTCCTTCTGCTATGAGACCTGTACCCCATGGTCCTGGAATTCCAATACCCGACCCACCTCAAATCCTGGACTTCGATGATTCTGATGATGAATCAATGACCAATGCCAATGACCAGTCCCAGTCGTATATACCTCAAAATACCGCTTCAAATGAGCCGAGGCCTCTCAACCAGGCCAAACTTAATGATCTTACCAGGGATTTAGGACTTTCCAAATTAGCTGCCGAGATCTTGGGCTCACGACTTCGAGAGGACAACTTGCTGGCTCCGGGAACAACATTCTCCTGGTATAGGAAACGAGAGGAAGAATTCCGCAAGTTTTTTGCAGTGCACGAAAATACCTCTTCCTTAGTGTACTGCTGCAATGTTGAGGGGCTAATCGAATCCTTGGGCCTGCCATATAACGCATCAGAATGGAGGCTATTTATAGACTCGTCTAAACGAAGTTTGAAAGCAGTACTTCTCAACATTGGGAATAGGGTTGCATCAGTCCCTGTAGCACATTCCGTACAACTTACTGAGAGCTACGATAACATGAAAATTTTACTGGATGCTCTCGTATACGACCAACATAACTGGAGGATCTGTGGAGATTTGAAGGTAATACTAATATCATAAGTAAACTATTGCTATTGACTATGTTGTTTTTCCAAAGGTTATTTGAGAGCGTATAAGAACACTTAACTTCCCCACAGAAGTGATACAGTCCAATGCATAGATTTTTTTATCTGATAGAACAAATTCTCTAAATTCTTTAAATATTTCATTTTTTTTCAGATTGTGGCATTTGTATTGGGAATGCAAGGGGGATACACGAAATACCCATGTTTCCTCTGCAAATGGGATAGCCGAGCGGATGAGAAGCACTATGCACAGCGTGAATGGGCATCCAGAGAGAATTTTGAACCTGGGTCGCATAATGTCGTTTCAGTGCCCCTTGTACCACCAACAAAAATTTTGCTCCCACCACTTCATATTAAGCTGGGCTTGATGAAAAATTTCATCAAATCAATGAATAAGGAGGGTTCAGCATTCCGATATCTCGAGAGTAAATTTCCTCATATATCTGATGCTAAACTAAATGCTGGGGTTTTTGATGGTCCTCAAATTTGAACTTTGATCAAGGATACTCAGTTCAAAAACGCAATGACTCCAACTGAGAAGAATGCCTGGCAGGCATTCAAATCAGTTGTCACTGATTTTCTTGGCAAGCGTAGAAGTCCAGAATACGAGTCCGTTGTCGAAAACTTGATGGAAGCTTTCAAAGCTCATGGGTCGCGCATGTCCATAAAAATGCACTTTTTGTGGTCCCACTTGGACTATTTTCCTGAAAATTGCGGGGATTATAGTGAGGAACAGGGTGAACGATTTCACCAAGATATCAAAATAATGGAAGAGAGGTACCAGGGAAACTGGGATATCAATATGCTGGCGGACTATTGCTGGTGTTTGAAGCGAGACGTGCCCGAAGAAAAACACACGGAAAGACAAAAAAACTTCATCCCTTCCTCAATAAACTTTTTTCCATATTCATTGTATGAATAAAAGTATTTATTCACACAATGTTTTCATTTTTCACGAGTGTTCTTATAATATTACTCGTATCTACAGTGTTTAAGCTAAAAAAATCAATAAATTTGGGGATAAAATTGGACTTATAATAAATGGCCAATAGAGAACAAACCTGACCTGATTGAGGAAAACCAATGTCATTTTCGAATTCAGCATGGTCGAATTATATAATATGAGTTGAAAAAACCCTCACAGCAGACAAAAAAATTTCATACGCATACCAGTGTAATTAACGTAAAGAACGACGCTTGTATAGGAGAATATTCCGCGCAAGATGAGAGAGAGAGAACGAAACAAATGAAAAAATGAGGTAACCACCCGGGAATCGAACCCGGGATCTTCCGATTGCCGGTCAGATATGATAACCATTTGATTGAGTGAGGCCCATGGTGTAATGGTTATCATATCTGACCGGCAATCGGAAGATCCCGGGTTCGATTCCCGGGTGGTTACCTCATTTTTCCATTTGTTTCGTTCTCTCTCCTCATCTTGCGCGGAATATTCTCCTATACAAGCGTCGTTCTTTACGTTGATATATATATATATATATATATATACATATATAATAATAATAATAATGATAATGTTGAAGCGGGTAATTGAAGGTAAATAACAGGTATTGTGGTTAAACGCTTTCATGCCAGTCTATCCGCATAATAGTGTAGAATAAGTGAATTTTAATTAGGAGTAAAAGTTTTCCCTATAATAAAAATAAAGTGTAATTTATTTTAATTTTTTTCATATTTTTTATTTAATTTCATATAATACAAATATTAATTCAGAATTTTAATAGTAAATAGACTTTTATTAGCTTTATTTTTACTTTTCGTAACTACTGTATTTAAGCAAAAAAAGAAGTACACGATATTCGTATGGTTATATGGTTATATGGGGCACTCCCCGGGTAATTATATTGCAAATGACATGGCCTGAAGTTAAAATAAAAAATACATTTTTCTAGTATATTTTGGTGCGCTCTGTTCAAATATAACCTTCATTTCTTGTGAAAATGAACAGTAGTACGTGTTTGGGCCAAGCAATGACAATTGTATTTCTGTTCATTTGTACAAGAAATGAAGGTTATATTCGAACATTTCACACCAAAATACACTTGAAAAATGTATTTTTGACTACATTTTATACAATAAAGCATAACCTAACATGTTCATGTTACGAGATCTTGTAAACGACGCATTACCACAGGAAACGTGCAAAACATCTCAAAATTAACCAGAAAAGTTTGCTCTCGTCGTTTTCGTTTAAACTAACGAAAATATCACGACTTAACAACCTAACCAATCATCAAGGGCATACAGTTGACCTAACCGGGCATTCAATTAACCTAACCAGTCATACAGTTGACCTAACCGGGCATTCAATTAACCTAACTGGTTAATATTGGTTATTTCACCTAAATATCTTCTGATCTTTTCGTATTAGGCACTCCCTGTCACATTTCGGGCAAGTTAAGGATGAGAGAATAACGCAGTAATTGATAAAAACAACCAATGCTTTGTCTTCATCTAGGGCACATGAGAAATCAAGTTCTCAAAGTCGAAACCACACGAACGGCACGTCATAATTCTATCACAAACACCACCAAACTGAATCCAATTAGGAAAAAAAATAGCCAGAACAGAAACCAACAAACTAATTAAGTCGCAGAGTCGCGAAAAAATAGCCCAAAATTATACTCGTCGGACCAAAAATGAGTGTATTTATATATATATTATTAGTATCGTAATTTTCACCATTAATATGCATTTGCACAAAAAACAAGTGACAAAGTTGGATAAAGCGACTAAAACTACCTCATAAAAAGTTATTTTGATTTACAGGTCCAGCCCATGTCATTTAAAACATATTAACCCCCCCTCATCCTTGGAAAAAATAAACAAACACCCAAATGGGTGAGAAACTTAAGGAAATGGGCCCCCCTTATAACGGAGGCAAAGGTCTCCAGGGGTAAGTTTCAAAGGGCCACAGTTTCCTCGGACCAAATGTGAGCATACTACTGGAAGAATTACTGGTTTGAGTGGAGAGCAAACGAGTTGCTTGTTCGTTTGCGGGAATCTTCAATGCCGGATGTCGCTATCTGACATCAAAGAATATGCTGAAAGGTCTTTGGTGAGGAAAAGGTAAGGTGGTACTGTGGGTAGATACAATCGATAGATATTAGAGTTGTTTTGGAAGGGTGTTGGGAAAGGGTGAAATTTGTATACGTCATAAGTGAGTATATCGAAAAATGGTTCAATCATGAGGTAAATGTAGGGGCGTGGTCCATGGTGGTCCAGGTGTATTCTAGAAATTAGGGGTAATTAGTATAGTTGAGTGGGAATATGGGTGATAATTTTAATTGTGTTTGAGAGGTGTGTATCAAGGACTGAAGTGTATCCCATGGTATTAGTGTGAAAAGAGTGATTTTTCTATGGGCTAGCTGGGTCGCACGCAAAACTTTGGAATTAATCGTAATTATTTGTTGCACATATTTATCGATTAGGGTTACTTGTAGGTTAATTATTCCTACTAATTCTACATATCTTTCGTGTTCTTTGTATTTAGCTAACAGGGTTCAAGGTATGCAAATTTGTCCGAAAGGGCATGGAGGAAGCGATTGTTTTTGTGTAGTGACTCGATGGTTTGTTCTAAAATGTGTCCACTATATTGCTGATTCCGCGCGAAGAGATTTAGTTTGAGTTCAATTCTTTTAATGTCTTCGGTCGCTAATCTGAATAAACCTTTTAATATTTTTCCTCCCATGTCTATCAATCCGCTTTTATTTCCTTGATTAAATTTTGCTGAGTTTTGAGTTCCAGTTTGTATCCATGGTAAGGCTAATATATCTGATAGGATGTGTGGTGTAGTTTGAATGTTTACGACTGTATTTTCTAATAAAAGGCGACTAATCTGGTCTGTTCCCGGAATATGTTCAACCAAACCATGAATTTTACTTTCAAATGCTTTTAATTGGGTTTTTATCTGAAGGAGATTGGTTTTAATTCCAGCCGGTGGATGCAAACTGATAAAAAGGGCTGCATGTCCTTTCAAAAATTTTCCCTCTGCAAGCTTTTCTATAACAATTATAAGGGGGACAATTTATTAATTTCGACGTCTTAGATTATACCGAGCTGGGGTTTGTCGGGTGGATACTTGTGTTTGTGTGCGGAGTGGTCGGCCTCACTTTGGTGGTAGTGGGTGTCGACCGTTAGGGTCGGATTCTGAGCGGGTTCGTTTTTTATGTGAAGGTTTTAGTTCACATGTTGATGCATTTGCGGCCGGTACGTAGGGTCCGTGCGTCAATCATCAACCGGTGAGGGTGGTGACGGAGGAGATGGTGGAGATGGAGATGTTGGAGATGGACGAGATGTTGGAGATGGAGGAGATGTGGAGTTCCACTGAGTGATCCTCTAGAAGCGGTTCCTCTCGGTTCTGGGACCTCTTCTTGTTCAGAGATTGGCTCGATTATTGGTGGTATTACGAGGTACCAATTTTCGTCACGGGTAGTGGTTTCCGTGGTGACCACTTCGGTTTTGTGGTCCCTGCTGGATTTGCTAATACTTTGATCTTTCCAAGGGTAGGCGGCTCGAATGCCTGGCAGATGTCTTTTGGGAAGGTGTTGTTCGGCAGCTATCTTCAAATTATTAGCGTGAATGATCTTTAGTTTCGAATGGTCTCGGAGGTCGAGGATTTCGTAATGTTTTTTACCGAGGTTTTTCATAATCCTATATGGGCCATCCCATTTTGGGTATAATTTGCGATGAGCACTTGGCGGTTTCACGCTCTTTATGTAACAACGCAGATCGTTCAACTAGCTGCTGATTTGCATCTGCCATTGTGGAAGGTGTTAGAACTGCCGGGTAGATTTGGTCAGGCAAATCAAAAGGTAGCAGTTTGTCGTAGTGATATAGTGCGAAATGAGGTATTACGAGGCGGTATTACGAGGTGGTATTACGAGGTACCAATTTTCGTCACGGCTAGTGGTTTCTGCGGTGACCACTTTGGTTTTGTGGTCCCTGCTGGATTTGCTAATACTTTGGTCTTTCCAAGGGTAGGCGGCTCGAATGCCTGGCAGATGTCTTTTGGGAAGGTGTTGTTCGGCAGCTATCTTCAAATTATCAGGGTGAATGATCTTTAGTTTCGAATGGTCTCGGAGGTCGAGGATTTCGTAATGTTTTTTACCGAGGTTTTTCATAATCCTATATGGGCCATCCCATTTTGGGTATAATTTGCGATGAGCACTTGGCGGTTTCACGCTCTTTATGTAACAACGCAGATCGTTCAACTAGCTGCTGATTTGCTTCTGCCATTGTGGAAGGTGTTAGAACTGCCGGGTCGATTTGGTCAGGCAAATCAAAAGGTAGCAGTGATACAGTGCAAAATGAGGGGTGTCTCCGATGGATACGTTATAGCCGTTGATGATGGCTGTTTTTACCATGGGGAGGGAATCATCTCATGTACGGAAGGATGCATTTACAACATAGCGGAGGGCTTCTAGGATCTTCCAACTGTCTTTCCACTAAGCCGTTTGCCTGCGGATGGTATACCACAATGTGTGTGTTTTTAATTTTGCACATTTTACAGCGTGATTCGAACAGCTTGGAAGTGAAACTAAGGGTGTTTTCCGAAATTACGGTGGAAGGGGTAGCATGGTTTGATATGACTCGTTCCACTAGGGCTCTTGCCATAGTTTCCGAGGTCTGGTTTGGAATGGCAACGACTTCGCTGTAACGCGAGAAGTGGTCCGTAAACACAATGATGTACTGGTTTCCCTTTGATGTTTTGGGGAATGGTCCTAGTCTGTCCATTGCAGTTCTTTGCCAGGGTCGTTGGCATACTGGATATTTATGCATGGGAGCTGTGGATGGTACGTTGCCTTTATGTTTTAAATAAGTCGGGCATTCACCGATGTATTCATGTACCTTTTTATTCATTTCGGGAAAATGTTATCGCTCCAAAAGACTCTTGATGGAATGATCCAGCACCATGTGGCCATGCAAAAGTGAGTCGTGACAAAGTCCGATGGCTATATCTACGAGGTCCTTTGGCATTTTCACGAGGTCATTTTCATCTTCGTTCCTAAAATGTACGAGCTCATCTTTACTGTTGTACTGTTCTTTTATCTTAGATGGTTCCTTTAGTTCCAGGCGAGCCAGAAGGTTCTGGGTGTGTTGGTCCTGTTGTTGGGAATATTGTGGACATTCGTGGTCGAACACAGGAAGAGTTTCTATCTTATTCACTTGGGTGTCGGGCTTGAGTCTCGACAATCTGTCTTTAATAACTTGAAGTTTCCTGGTTTGTATCCGATTTTTGTGGCAAAGTCCTGATTCAACAGAGTCCATCTACTCACTCGCCCTTCAAGCAGCTTGTCCTTGAAGAGATACGTGAGTGGCTTATTGTCAGTTTTGATGGTTATATCGTAGCCGTAGACGATATTTCGGAATTTATTCAAAGCCCAATATACCGCTATGACCTCTCGGTCCGTAGTGGAATAATTCCGTTGAGGTCCAGAGAGAAGTTGACTGGCATAAGCAATGGGTAATTCCACACCATCTACGTCCTGTAAGAGGACGGCTCCTAGCCCACAGGAGGAAGCATTTGTAGCTATGACAAAGGGTTTGGTGTAATCGGGATATTGGAGGATGGGATGACAGGTTAGTTTACCGATTAAAGTTCCAAAGGCATGGTGGTGCTCAGATTCCCAATTAAATTTAGCGTTTTTCTGGAACAAATCGATAATGGATTTACAATGTTCGAAAATTGGGAGATAAAATTTCGATAGAATCTGACAAATCCAATAAGTGCACGAGCGTCGTCGATGGTTTTAGTTACAGGGTACCTTTCCACTGCTTCAAGTTTGGTTGGATCAGGTTTAATTTCAGTGCATGATAGCAGAAATCCTAAGTATACGAGGGATTCCTGTAAAAGGTTGCAGTTTGTAAGTTTAAGGTGTGCTTTTTTGAAACGTGACAGCACATTCTGAAGGCGTTGAGAGTGTGTTTTTATATCTGAATTATAAATGATAATGTCGTCAAGATAGACCAAAGCTTCGACGCCTAATAGGTCGGAAAGGACTAAATTCATCAACCTAAAGAAATTAGCAGGCCCATTTCGGACTCCAAAAGGTAAAACCTGGAATTCGTAGTGGCCTCGATTAGTGGAGAAAGCAGTCAATGCCAAATTGAGGAATGAAAAGAAGTTACCACTCCTTACGTTCAGAATTGTTTTCTGCATGTTTGGAATAGGGAATCGGTCTGGGATGGTAATATGGTTTAGGCGTCTAAAATCTATACACGGGCGAGATGTTCCATCCTTTTTGGATACAAGAATCATAGGAGCGGACCAGGGACTAGCTGAATGCTGAATGACACCCTGCTCGAACACGTCCTTCATGTGTTCCTCAACAGTTGCTAATTGGGAATGTGGAACCCTATAGGGAGGAATAAAGAATTGGGTTCCAGCCTGATTTCGAAAGGGACCAAATTAGTTCGGCCCAGAGGATCTCCTTTTAGGGTAATAGCATCTCTATTTCTTATCAGGAAATCGAGAAGTGATTCCAGTAGTTTGGGATCCTGTAAGGCAGGTGACTCCTGAAGGTAGTGCTCCAGACATTTCTTATATTCTTCTCTTAATGCTGAAGGGTTTAACTCTAAGGAAATGGAAACACAATTTATAATACTTGTGGGGAAATCTGAATTTATTCCTACTGTGAAAACAGTTCCTATTCTCTGATTTGAAGTTAATTCAATAGGGCATTTTCCTTTGTTTAAACAAACAAGAGGGATAGCTGAATTCTGACTATGACTAAAAACTTGGGCAATAAGAACAGCTCTCTTGAAATTACTTTTCTCTGTAATAAGAGTGTGATGTGACTCTAATAGTTTTCCTTGACCGTTTACTTCTCTCGCTGGAAGCAAATCTTCTCATAAGGTGCTCTTGTTGTATGCTCCGTAGGGCATATAAAAAATTGTGAATCTGACTCTGGTTCGGTGATTAAAACTTGCCTTTTTGGCTAAAAAGTCGTTTCAGTTGGATTTCGAATCTCAACTGCTGAGTTAACTGAAACTGCTTGACTGGAAACTGGCTGACTGGAAAATGACTGGGTTGATCCTGCTGGACTCAACAACTGGAACTGACTACTCTGGGGCAGAGCTTTCCAAACTGTGTGTCGCGACACATTAGTGTTTTTTGTATTTTGAAAATTTTGATTTTTCTATCAACAAAATCGGCTACAAGGTAAACCACCTATTGAAAAATTATCTGATATTTGATATTTGATAACAAAAATTAATTAATGTGTCGTGAAAATTTTTATGCTTAAATAGTGTCGCCAACGTGAAAAGTTTGGAAAGCTCTGCTCTGGGGGCTGATTTCTGGGGCGGTTGTCTCTCTGGATGCAACCGACTGACTTGAACTGCTATAAGCTGGAGTGGGTTTCCTATTTCTTTCTGAAATCCGAACTTTTAATTTATGTAGAAAGGAGGGGCCTAAGGACGAGCGCCCACAAAAGTGACCCCTCCACAGAAGCCGGAGAGAGCCATAAACAAGGTTTCCAAGGCTCAATGATGCCTTTTTTTAATATAAATTTTTAAAAGGTGTGTAATGTGTAAGATGCATGGATGGGTAGTGAAGAATACAGGGAGAAGTGTGTTTTTGAGAGCATGCTGGACTGCTCACAGGGTAGATAAGACATGGAAAAGATCAGCTATGGAGGACAGTGAGAGGAGAAACGGGAGTTCCAGCACCTCCTGACTCCTGTCTAACATCCACCCAGGAGTACTTCCCTAGTTGATTGGTGTCGACACTCTCCTCCTAGTAAACTGATTCTGTTAGCATTTGGCTGAACGTGCGATACCTGTCTATTATTCTCATGGAGAGGGTGTGTCCTATTTTCACACTTAACTAATTTTCCGGCTGTGTAAATTTCCCATTGATTCCGGTGGAAGAAATCCATACCTAGTAAGATATCGGTCTGAAAGGTGGCTACTGCGTCCACAATACAACATTTTGCGGGATATACGCGTTACCAACTTCTAAATATAATTCGATTTTCCATATGTAGGTATGGGTGTGCGTGTAACTCATCTAAGTTGGCAGGAAGGTGCCATAATTTCATATTTATAATCTCTACTCTCTTGTAACTCATCTGCACATTGCTTCTTAATTAATGTCGCATGTGCTCCTGTATCTAGGAGAGCGGTTAAATCCCGGTTATTTGTGCTGCAGTTCATTATTAAATCTAGTAGGTTCGCACCTATAATCCTGATGAGTAGTTTATGGGTGTGTGTGTTTATTACTGCTATTTAGGAGGGAGGAGGGTGAACTGCTGCCTCCAAAGTGGGATCTAAAAATGAACTTGAACTGACTTCGATAGGAGGAC
This sequence comes from Bathynomus jamesi, assembly GCA_023014485.1. Classification (NCBI taxonomy): domain Eukaryota; kingdom Metazoa; phylum Arthropoda; class Malacostraca; order Isopoda; family Cirolanidae; genus Bathynomus; species Bathynomus jamesi. The sequence goes on from JAJOZX010018088.1 coordinate 28,205, forward strand.
CTGAGTCATATGCTACGGGTGATACATTGGAAGGTTTCTTTGAAAAGTGTACTCTGGGGAAACTGATTCTTCAACGGGTACTTCTACGTACCGGACCATCCGACATGCTGATCTGGTCATCGGGTTTGGATTCTATATGCAAAAATTAATATAAAAATATAAGAATATATGAATATAAGAATAGAAGAATATATGAATGTAAGAATATACGAATGTAAGAATATGTGAATATAAGAATATATGAATATAAGAATTATTCATTGTTTAATGACTTTTTAATGATTTGCATATTTGTACCTAATGCTTTACTCTTCGATCTCTGACACTATCATAAAATACTTTTAAGTTTTACACTTCTTAAATAGTCGAAATAAACAAAAACTAAGTTTTTTTAAAGTTCAGTTTATCATATCCCCTGGAGACCGTATATTTAGTTCTGAATGAAAGTATGAATGAATATATATATATATATATATATATATATATATATATATATATATACACACACACACATATATATATACATATATATATATACACACACACACATATATATATATATATATATATATATATATACACACACATATATATATATATATATATATATATATATATATATATATATTATATACATATATATATACACACATATATATATATATACATATATATATTATATATATTCGTATATATATATATATATATATATATATATATATATATATATTATATAATGTTATAATGTTTCAGACCAACAAAGACCCTACGATCCACTCGTGGCTGGTCTACCTAACTGTGTTCGTAGTTGTGTATTGTGCATGTCCTCCGTGGTGGCGGAGGGGACCTACAATTTTACTTGGGTTCCGAACCACAAGAACATAAGAAATTTTTATAGTGGGCACACTAGGGGCCACTTCGGCCCATCGATGTGGCTCCACTATGTAAAAACTGCCTGTACATTGGCAACAACCAATTTTTACAAAACTAAATAATTATCAATTTAAAACTAAAGATAGAATCTCTAGATCCAGAGGATTAAGTCAAAATAGACTACTGTCCACAAATATGTTACACTCGATATCTACTTATAACCGACATGCAAATATATCAGATCCAAAGAATCCAGTCAATTTCATTACGGTATCCATCAATACCAGTACCTTGCCAACCAAAAATAAGTCACGGTCTATATCAATTGCTGACCAAGTGACAATTTACAACCATATACAAGATTTGTTTCGCCTAAAACCGTGCTGCGTATTTCTAACTAAGTTATGTAATTCTAAGTGTTCGACTATACTATCCCTAATTATTGATTCCAGTAGCTTACCTACAACAGACGTTAAACTGATTGGCCTATAATTTCCCGCCGCACCTTTATCGCCCTTCTTAAAGATAGGTGTTACGTTTGCTAACTTGAAATTATCTGGTACGCACCCCTCAGAATTAGACGCATTAAAAATCTTTGTTAGCGGCACAACAATGATATCTTTTAATTCTTTTAGTTGTATGGGATATATGGAATCCGGCCCCGGTGATTTACGCGTTTTCGTTTTATCAATATAGCGCATTATCTCCCCTTCACTAACCACAATATTATCCAAAATATTACCATTATCAAAAGGTATTTTGTCTATGACCGTAGGGATATTCGTTACATCTTCTATAGTAAAAACTGACGTAAAAATTCGTTTAGCAAGGTAGTCATTTCCTTGTTTTTAGAAACTAGATCTCCGGTCACAGTTTTCAACGACCCCAAGACACTTTTTACTGGATTTATATTGTTGACGTATTGAAAGAATCGCTTGCGGTTTTCTTTACCGTCACGAGCTATGGAGATTTCAAATTCGCGCTTTGACTTTTTTAGTACACTTTTCGCTTCACTCCTTAGAGATATGCAGTTGTTTCGTAACCACAAATTGTCTTTATCGCACTTATGTAGCCTATAAGCCATATCTCTACTCTTTATGTCTCCTACTCTAGAAGTAAACCAGAAGGGCTTGTTATTTACTCTCGCACAGTTAATTTTGTACGGTACACATTCCTCATTTATAGTCCTAAATACTGTTTCGAACGATTCCCACATTAGTTTTGCGTTAGATTTCCCGATTACGTTTTCCAATTGACGTGTGACAATTTATTTCGAAATTTACAAAAGTCTGCGTGCTGGAAGTTAGGAATTTTTGTAGAGTTAGCTGGTTTCGAGTGACTTACTGAGAGGACAAACTCTACCATATTGTGATCGCTATTGCTTAACGGTTCTATTACTTGAAGATCAGTAATTAGCCTATCATCCGTAGTTATTACTAAATTTAAAATACTGTCCAACCTCGTAGGTTCCCCAACCTTTTGAATAAGAAAGCTATCCTCGAGAAAATTAACTCACTCTTGTGAAAGACATTAATCGCAAGCATGCTAAGGCAAGTTTCAACCGAAATCTGGATGCTAACTTGGACAAACTTTTTGATATTTCTGCCTGTTCCTGTTCTTTGGATATTTTGTCTTGCAGTGATCCAAGAGTATACTGTAAGAAGGACAAGTATACACAAGCACACATCATCTGTGTTTGCCCTCGAAATGCAAAGGTGCCACTTTGATCCAAAACAGGTCCTGAGGGTGCATACCAGCTGTCTTCAGTGGACACAGCTGCTGCCAAAAGAGACAGGAAGGCCAAACAAGGACAGCAACATGTACTACCTCAGGAGGAAGTTGAGCTAGTAGGATCTTTCATACAGCCTACAGAGTTGCCTGGACTTACAAGCAGTTCATCTGGGTAATTATAAATAAATAATAAATAAATAAATAAAATAAATAAATAAATAAATAAAAATAAATTAAATAAATAAATAAATAAATAGAAAACGCATTAATATTTACCATTTATTTTCAGGAAAGAGAAGATGAATGGCAGCCTAGGAAGAGGCCTTCAGGAGACTACAGCCTTTTAAAGTTTCCCAGATATGCTATGGAACTTGTCAGAGGTGAATGTTCATCAAATCTGGGCGCAGCTCTTGGGAATGCCTTGCTCCATGACATCAAACACCTAATGAGACCTGAAGTTGACATCAATCACATCATGATTGACAAGTGCAAATTAAACAGGGCCAAAGCCCAAATTAGGATAGTTAGTGAGGGTGTGGAATCAGAGAAAAAGACACAGCTCATTTGTGTTGGTGTGGTTGGGAAAGTTGACGAGAATGCCATGACTTACAAAGAAATAGAGATACCTGAAGGGGAAACTGTTCTCAGGAAGTGTGTTGACGCCGAACATCACCTCACCTTCAACTATGAAGATAGAAAATCTCCTGGCGCCTACTTGACCCACAGAACAATTCCTGTTATAGGCGCCACTGGTGAAGTCCTTGCTCAGGAGACATTCAGTGTTCTTGAAGAATATAATAGCCTTGAAAGTATCCGAGCCATTCTTCTTGATAATACCGCAACCAACACTGGCTGGAAGAGTGGTTTAGTGGTAAAACTTGAAGAAACACTGGGGAGGAAACTGCACACTATTGGTTGCGCACTGCATCAGAATGAACTCCCACTAAAAGCTCTTTTAAAAAAAATGGATGGAGTGACAACTGGCCCAAGAAGTTTCAGCGGGCCCCTTGGGCAAAGGTACGCAGAAGATATCCAGGATGAACCTCAGGTACAGTTTGAAGCTGTGGAAACTCCAATCATTGAAGGGTACATTCCAGAGGAAGTACTGAAAGACCTCAGTCATGATCAAAGGCTTCTGTATGAGTATTGCAGAGGGATCGGATCAGGAAGAGTAGATGACAGATGGGCTGCTTGGAAGATTGGTCCACTTAACCATGCAAGATGGTTAACTCTTGCCATACGACTTCTTTGTTTGTACACAAGAGACAACAGACCAAACCTGAATTTGAAAAGGTTGGTCCATTACATTGTTCGAGTTTATGCTCCTGCATGGTTTGAGATAAATGCATCCTCTAAGCTGCATGATTCTCCTCGCATCCTCTTCTCTGCTATCAGCCGACTGAGGCTGATTCCATTTGATGATGTGAAACGCATTGTAAAGCATAACATCCAGGATAATGTTTTCTGCCTCCGACCTGAGAATATCCTCTATGCCATGGTGAAAGATGATGAAGAGAGAATCAGAAATCTTGGTCTTCAGACTATACTCACTCTCAGACACATGTAAATTTTGCGCTTCTTGTAATTATTTTTTTTTTTGCCAAAGCTGAGTTATTCTCCAAAACATATGGAAAAAATACTATAATTGTCACTTTAAGTGGGTAATTTGTTTGTATTATTGAAACGGCAATACTTGAGTACTCTTTTTGATTATATTTTTATTTTTATTTATATTTTCATTTATATTTTCATTTTCATTTTTCATTTATAGAATGGAGAGCAACCAGGAAGCAGGGAAGAAAATTTCCCAGGTGAATTGGAATGCAAATCACTGGCATGAGCTCATCGACCTCACTGACCCTGATGTCACAGAACCACCTACCACACAGCACCTTTCTGATGAAGAAATCCAGTCATTCATGGACACTAACACTAAGCCAGACATTCCAGACTTGCCTTCTCACTCTCAGAGTGTTGAGAGGAATGTGAAATTAGTGACAGAGGCTTCCCATACCGTGTACGGGTTCGAAACTCGTCACAGATGTATCCTTACTAAAGTACTGAGCAGGAACATGCGTCCTGCATTTATGTCAAAAGGACATTATTCTCAATCTTATGATGATTTATATGAATAGTTTTTCTTTTTACATGAGAACATATGATTTTTTTGGATTTATCACCTTTAGAAAGTATTTTTTCGAGTTTTGTAGCCAAAATATGTGAATAACAGCAAAAATGCGTTTTTTTCAACGAAATTTTATCATTTTACACTTAAAACACATGATATACATTAGGCATTGTCTCCTCTTGGGATAGAAAATGATATTGAGTTGCTACATCAATAATTAGTTAATATTATGTCTTCAAAAATGACGAGTTTACCTATCGCGTATGACGAAAATTGGGTCTAAAACCATAACAAACTTTAATTGCAAATCCGCAAGCAGGCACGTATCCGTTTGCTGTAAAAAAATTTTTGGGTTCATTTTTCAACCAAACCTAACTACTGGGGACTTATTCACCTTGCGATTTCAAAATGTGGAAAATCGACCCGCCCTATATTAAATAATTAAATATATTGAAAATAAATATACATCAAATACTTTATGTTCTACTGCGCATAACTCAAACAATAAACACACACGTAATCGAGTCTACAGTCACATCATTATTGCTTTGCACTACGCGGTAAATACGGCTTAACATTATTTTACCGCTCAAGTTATAGGGATACCTATACTCGATATAAATGGCCTAAATATCGTTCAATACTATTTTTGTGCCCACTTTACATTCGGTTGGCAAGTTATCTTTAAACACAGCTAGAATACACTCAAAAGCACGCAAAAAGAGGCCATCGTTAGCCATCACGTCATTATTAAATATAAGTTTATAAACACATTTTATTCACAAACCGATGCACTATTTGAGAGAAACATGTTACCGTATTTTTCCTTTTTGTTTAACAACCGATACTCGTCTCTAAATTCTATGAAAAACTCACATAGGCATTTAGCCACAACCTCACTGCGAACCTCGTCATCATATATATGAATGTATTGGTAAAAGTACTTTGGATTGTCCATGATGACAAGGTTTACATTCTCAGCCGCATGGTACGCGTACTCGGTATGATGCAGCATGATATAATACCGCCTGTCACACCACTCATCAACAAGAAACATTATCCATATCCGTTGCTTCTCTTCTACACGCGTTGTTTCTTTCACCTCACGGTGTATATATATATATACGCTTTTATACAGTTTTGCCCCACAACGTAGTCCATTACATCGTTTGTGCCGCGAAATCCGGCAATACTCTCGCCAGAATATCCATAGAGTATTTGAACATCTTGTTCCCTCGCGCGATTGAATGTATCCTTAAAAGTCTCTAAGGAAGGGGGGAATAGGCAGTCTTTCAGTATTCATCACATCTTCCGACTTTACCGAATACCACTTCATAAACGTCGAACACGCAGTATCAAAAGTAGCCATCACTATTTTCTTCTACGTGAGAAAATACGCGTCTGAGCTCCAGGGTTTGCAGCGGCCGACTGAGCACGCAAGGATAGAGATATGCTCAGGTATTGGCAGGAGTCACGTGACCGATCTTACAGTGGGCGTAGCTTATGATTGTACACACGCACGCACGCAAAGGAGAAAATGAAACCCTAATTGAAAAAAATATACGTAATAAATAAACATATCGTTAACAATACACACACACACACACACATACATATATATATATATAAACAATCAAGAATTAAGGTATCCGAAGGGTACGGTAACATAGGTACCAGGCACCTGGTAACGTTTCCTACAGGTTTTACGGCATACCTTCGTGTCCCTAAGTTCCTTCACACACCCAAGTTTCTGCGCCCGAAAATTGTGGGTCCCAACAGTCAGTTGGGGTGGCAGGTCGCCTCATCTTCCAAGCACACTAGATCCTTCTACGAGTCAAAGTTAACGACTCGTCGGTTCGCCTGGTTAAGCATAATACCCTTAGCCTTCACGGTATATTTTATATCCACCCCACCCTCACCCGTACCCCATAAGTTTTTGGCCCTGTTGATAAAAATGAGTCAGCGTATCCAACATCACCATACTCATCCTTGATATCGTCAGTTAACTCTCCGAGGAATTCGCCAATAGCTAGCAGGTATTCCCCCTTTTCGCTGGGAATATTACACTATCTATGTCAGCGTACAGCACCCTACTCCCAAGAGAGTGCAGTAGTCCCCAAAGCTTGATGTGGGCGTAGGCCGTTGTGAAGCTGACTACAGGTATGTTTGTAAAGCATGAAGTATCTGTGGCGAGTTCGGTAAAGTTGTACTTTATTATGTAAGTATTACTTACATTCACGATCTCCATAACCTCTTTATAGGGAGCGTTGGCATAATCCCAGACTTCACGATAACTTTGTGCCAAATGAACGTTCCCTTTGCCAGTATTCTGTGCAAATTTCCCCAAAGACTGTTTAGACACAACTTTGCACTAAAGCGCTTGCCCGGATTCTTAACAATTTGGGATCGGTCAAGCTGTATACCTTCATGGCACGATAACGCTGAATATAAGCCGTTTTTTTTCATCTTCGGTATCAACTCCTCGCGGATATCCCGATGCTTCTACCTTATCATTTAGAAAAGCGTTTACATATGGCGTGAAAAGGTTGGGTAGCTTCTGAAACCTCCACACCTCATGTATCTTCAATATTCTGTAGCCATGGCAAAGGGATAGATCTAGCTCAGGGCTTGCATACACTCTGATCTTACGCTGGTTGGTTGTATGATTACAATCACCGTTGTTCTCCTCTGCGCACTTCACGTACAGCGGAAACATGAGCTTATAATCTATACGACGGGTAAGATCGGCATCTATAAATCGCGAGGGGGTAGCACGTCTACGAAAGAGAGTCCAAAGCAGCGTTCACTGAAGTTAGTTGAGAACTCCTCGATGCTTGGCATGGTGGGGCCCACCAGTTTTTCAGCGCACCTACGGAGTACGGGTTGTTCTTCATCACGTAGGGTATAAAGAACAGAAGTCGTAGTAATGGAGCTTCACCCCTGGTGTAGGCGGAAATTATTGTTTTTATTGTTTGAATGGGTTTGTACGGCCGCCGAACAAGCTGTCACCGCATTTGAGGGGGTCCAACACCATTGAATGTTTGATGGCCCTTATTTCTTCACGGCACTGGGCATCTGCTTCCATCCGTGCATCATACTCATGCTCCCACACGATCTTGTGAGTGAACTGGGGGCCTATAAGTTGATCGCGGTTACGGGTCCATGCGAGGCTTTCGGCGGGGATCTTCCATGGAGGTCCCCTATGACGGCACACTCAGGGCGTGGGCATCCATGCGATCAGTAGCCGTTAAAGGAGTACACAGTCTTCTCACCAGTGGTTGGATCCTCACTTAGACCATCAACCCCAAAAACACTACCAGTGACCTTAATGGGTACTTCCCCCTTGTTGCGGGCGTGTTTTATGTATACCCCCGTCTGTTGCTGTAGGTGTATGAACCAGTAAATAGCCTTTTGTCCAAAACTGCGGGGATTGCTTCTGTGAATGACGGCTAAGGTGTCTTTAGGCATGAAGTTATTCTTGAACACCGTAAAACATAATGAGGCGATCGTGGTTGCGACTTTCAGCGGATCGCATTTGAAGCAGGCTATGTACAGTGCTTACAAGAAGTCTCACGCCTCTGTCTCGTCCCAAGCTAATCTGTTAGGTATAAAATAGGCGGTCCTTATGGCAGCGGAGGTGTGTTCGGATTGGTGCACATAATTGCTCTAACCCCATCAATGACGTCCACATTATCTTTGTGTTAATCACTCTATTTATATATAGAGACATACTGTATATAGATATATATAGAGTATTCAGGGGATAACGTGTCTCAGTCCCAGCTATGGTAGTTGTCTTATAATTAACAGTCCCAAGTGCAAGTTACGTTAACACCTCCACATAAACTACCCTGGACTAAAATAACATACGTGAAGCCCTTACCCAGAAACCATTTAAAAGGTGTGATTTAAAAGTTCTCTCTCTCTCTCTCTCTCTCTCTCTCTCTCTCTCTCTCTCTCTCTCTCTCTCTCTCTCTCTCTCTCTCTCTCTCTGATCACACCGCATCCCATCAGAGGTCTTCATGAGGGACATCGGCAATGTATCCATATAACGTTAATAATAACCGAAACTCGGAGAAAATATACTCTCTGCCTTCCGCTCTATCCCAAATCCTTTTCTCTTAGTAACCTCTTAATACAAACTAATCTATCATATTTTGCGACTTTTTAACTCTGGTAGGATTTAATTCCATTCCTATAGTGTAAGAGATACTTAAATTCATGTGTGTATTATGCCATATGATGTGCGTAATAAATAATCATTTTTAAATAGTTGGAGCGTTCAAGGTCATCTGTAATAATCTATAGACTACCCCTCAAGCCCACTCTCAACACTTAGATTCCCCTAAGACACAGGCGTCTTCAGGTAACATGAATGCGTAGAGATCTAAGGTGTTAGATTCCATATTATATAATTTATGTGCTAGGTTTAAGAACGCTGGCATTGAAGGATGGAAGGAAGGGACAGTAAAAGCGATAATGGATTTAATGAAGGAAGTGGAATGAGGATGGAAGTAAGCGTTGCTATGTCGAAGGAAACGAGGTTGGGTGGGGAATTACGAAGGGAGGAGGAAAGGGGGAGAGGGGGCTAAAATGAACGCGGGGATGTGTTAAGAGAGAGCAGAGAAATTCATATGAAATGCTAAACACAAACTCAAATATTTATTTTAATGCCCTAGACCTAGAAAGACAAAGAGCAAAATACCTTAAACTATCAATGAATTGACAGAAACAGAAGAGTCTGGTCTTAGACGCACTGATAGGTTTAACGTATGTGGCTAGAGGCCGACACTCAGAATTATCACTACTACCTAAGTCATAATAAGGTTATTTACTATGACAGAGTAGTCATGAGTACTTATGAAAATAAAATATGATTATACTGTTGATGGCTGACTATATTCAGTTGGGGTATAAACTATTGCTGACAATCTTTGGATCCTTGGCTTTTAAGACGAATTTTTTATGCATATGTTCAACAAAATAGGAAATTGGCTGATTATTATTACCATTCGAAGGGTTGGCATCCTTCACAACCGAAATCAATTTCAGAAGGGGGTGCATGGTATCCTCACTTCCTTTATCGTCCCAGCACGCTTCACATAAGCCATTTACACAAAGATGGAAAGGCCGTCTGTGCACCACGAGACGACCCAGGCAATGCGGGGAGCAATGGTGACATTGCATGAATATGGTGTGCCAATAAGAGAAATATCAAGACGACTAGACGTTCATCGAAGCACTGTGGAACGGTGGATTCATCGGTATGAAGCAGAAAACTCAATCGCTACTTTGCCGAGGTCTGGTCATCCGCATTCAACATCTCAAGAGGAAGATGCTGCGATTGTTAATCATGCCAGAGAGCATCCGTTTGTCCGAGCGACGCATATTTACAGACACCTGAACCTTCGTTGTAGCGCAAATACAGTGAACAACAGACTTCACGAGGCAGGGTGTTTTTCTCGCCGTCTAGCTATAAAACCTGCATTGATGATTGAGCATAAAGAGGCGCGGATGGGATTTGCCTTGCAATACTTGCCGCAGGAGGAAGAATTCTGGAGAAAAGTTGTGTACTGTGACGAAAAAACATTTTCAACAGATAGTCATGGTTCCCTGCATTGTTGGAGGCAGCGCGGAAAACGCTATGAAGAAGGAAATGTTTTCCCGAGCAAACGTAGTGGTCACATCAATCTCGGTGTGTGCGGCTGGATGTCTGGCTATGGTGTCGGAGAATTGACTCGAGTAGATGGACGCTTTACTGGACGGCAATATTGCCAGATACTGGAAGAGGTGATGCTACCCAGTGTTCGTGCGTATCTGGTTCCAGCGCCGGAACCATTTTACTTAATGGAAGATAACAGTCCCATTCATAGGAGTAACGTTGTGAGAGCGTGGTACGAAGATCACCCAGAGATTATTAATCTAATTCTGCCACCACGTTCTCCTGATATGAATCCGATTGAAAACCTTTGGGCAATAATGATTAACGAATGGGAGCAACACAATGAAAGAATATTTGAAGCACTTTTAGCTCACACAAGGAACATTCCCTACAATCTGGCCTCTTCTATGCCGCAACGATTGCAAGAAATTATTGATGTCGGAGGAAGCTACTGTATACGAAATACTGATGTTAAAGCCATGATGTAAATGTGTATCGAATATATATTTATGTTAATATAGAATTTGATTCTATTTTTATGTTTGACATCGATAAAAGTATATATTGTGACCATGAAAGAATTTTACTTATCCTTAGTTAGAATCTTTTCTTGCAATGTCTACGCTCGTGGAGATGATAATATATGCATTGTTGAAACAAACTATGAGAAGGTAATAGTTTCAGGAAAAAAATAAAAACTGGCAACATCGAGGCCATCACATGTTTATGGGAATTGTCATATGATATGCTACCAATAAACTCTTATATACTACTATATACAGTATACTGTATTACGTAATAATTACGATGAACAAATCAAATGCAAATTTCTCTGATTCACGGCCCACCATCTTGCTTTAGACTAATGACTTTCATAAGATGGAATAGGTTACCACTTAAAACAATGGATAACTATCTATTAGTGAGACGACCATGACTTCCTCGAAATGCGAGCGCGTGAGAGGTTCACTGGGGAATTTGGTCATTAGATTCTTCACGTAGGATATGTATCACAAACAACAATATTGACAACAATTCCCAACAATTACTTAATAGCAATCATTGCATTTGAGCAAATAATTTAGACCTGCGTCAAAATAACTTAGGTATCATGGCATGATTTGGGATATTTGCCGAATTAGTCGTTCTGGATCATATGTAGAATTGGGACCCCAGGTAACCCTAATGGAGAATACAGACCCCAACTTTCCCCTAATGTAGAATCCAGACCCCAACTTTCCCCTAATGTAGAATCCAGACCCCAACTTTCCCCTAATGTATAGATTATAGAAGCCAGACCCCAAACGAATCGTATAAGGACATCAATAAACAATTTAAAGGTTCATAGAAAATTTTATTATTATTATCACAATAAAAACCATTAAAGTCACACAATTGTAAAATCTTATATCAAATGTAGAATTCGGACCCCAGCCTTCTTTAGTTAGCTTTATAAGGCTAACTAACGAAAATATCACAACCTAACCTAACCAATCGTTAGGGTAACTGTACGCCCTTGACGATTGGTTAGGTTAGGTCATGATATTTTCGTTAGTTAGCCTTATAAAGCTAACTAAAGAAGGCTGGGGTCCGAATTCTACATTTGATCCAGTTAAAGCGTAGCTTAAACATGGCCTCGGATGTTAAGGCAAATGTAGAAACTCAAATAGTTAAAGAGTAGCTTAAACAAGCCAAATGGAGAATACAGACCCCAACCTTCCGCTAATGTAGAATTCGGACCCCAACCTTGGTAGGGGTCCGCATTCTACATATGATCCGTCGTTCTCTATAGTCTACAGTATATATTGAGACGGTATAATGTAATGCCCAGCTAATATTATGATGACTAGGATTGCTCCATAACCATCCCAACATCCCGAAACTTGGTCATTCTGCTTCTTAATCATTTGTATTTTAAACAATAAAATGTAGCAGAAGTGACGTAATAATGGACGTCATTGATTGGGTTAGAGCAGTTATGTGCACCAATCCGAACACACCTCCGCTGTCATAAGGACTGCCCATTTTATACCTAACAGACGTGCTTGGGACAAGACAGAGGCATGAGACTTTTGTAAGCACTGTACATTAGGGTGGATCATGCTCAAGTCCAATATTGAAAAAATTGGAATTTCAAGATTGGCAGTATGTATTCCTATTTAAAATTGAATTTTAAGAGGGGTTCGTCTTCTGCAACCTTTGCGAAAAATCGCATTTAAGTGTTCAAAATGGCACTTTTTTGTCGAAAAATGGGATTTTTGGCCAATTTCAAAGACTTGGTAGCCTCAAATGACCTCTATATGTTCCATATTGTTCACATACACCCTTAAGCATTTCTAGGGGCAGGATTGGACCCATTTAAGCTCAGCCAAACTGGTTCATAACCCCCAAAATAACCAAAATTACCCAAAATGGCCCAAAACTAAGCAATTGTTTTAGTCTCCTATACACCACATTTCGCGGCTGTTCTCTTCATGAGGCAGAATCATTTTGTTCTTTTTTATTGGTCTTGCATTTTCTTTATTTTTAGAAACGCATCCACCAATTTTTATTTATTTTCTTTTCAGCATCACTGAGTGTGATGGCAGCTGCCCCCACCTTTCCGAAAGCTGCTGTGACGTTCATCCTTTTTTTTTGCAATTGCAATTCTTCTTTAATATTTGTATAAGTTCATCCTCCACTCCTAGCTTGTAATAATATGCTGGTCAACTGAATGTTTTGAGATTGTTTCTTCTGAAAGCATCTTGATTTGTCTAGCAGCTCTTGTAGAGATCTAAAACATGTTCATAATGTCTTGCTTTGACTTGAAAACTGGCAACAATTCTCTGTGATCGATCCTAGCACGAACAAAACCATCTCTTCTCTCTTGCCCATACACTGCATGAGCTGCAGCTGAAACTTCCTGGACTGCTCTTTCACAGCTTTGAGTGTGAACTGAGAAGTTCTCAACTTCTTCTCTTGACATCTTACAAGTGAAGAGTGGCTCATACAGTTTCTCCTTATCTCAATTAATCAGAGTAATTGGAGAAGTGGCATCAAAATTCAGTTTAGGGTTTCTATGAGTTCTCAGACTCGTGTCTCTATACGCAAACTTACCTCTGATCTTCTTGGTCATCTCAACCCCCCCATTCCCTCTCCTCCTCATCCTCACTGCACAGGAGAGAGGCAATGAGGCTCTCACTGTGAGCATGATATGCTCCACGAACTATCACATGAGTGATTATGTTCCTGACTTCAGAGGTCTGGCTTCTCAGCAGTCCCAGAGCGGTCATAATATGGTGAGGTCCATACCTTATGTGGTGCTTCACCTTGATCTCAAAATACATCTTGAAGTAGAAGTCCAGGCAGAACTTCAGCAGCACCTTCAGCTTCTTCAACACCTCCCCCTTCAGACCATGCTGCCTCATCCACAGCATCAACAGAGCCTCACCTGTAGTCAGCCAGCGTGACTGATACAGTGGGCCACACTTCAGACCAGCAACTTCCTTGCTCAAATCTCCTGTCTTGAGAGCTTTGGTCAGTAGGTAGCAGTTCTTCTGGTCAGTGCTAAGGTTCTGTACAATGTCTTCTGGCAGTTCAATTATGTCTTATTCTCCTGGCAGAGCCTTGAAGCTAAAGTTAACAGATATGTCATTAATCTTCTCCCAAAGTTTTCCTATTGGGCCACTGAACCCAGACTTGTGCATGTAGGGACAATCAAGCTTGATGATCATGTGCCTGAGGCTGAGTTCATTAATATTGCAACTGGCATATCAGCCAGTGACACTTGTGACCTAGCAGTCTCTCCAAGTGAGTGATGGCTCCTTCATCAGATCCTGTGTTTGTGTTGGTGGAGTCACCACCAAGGACCACAATAGTATCTTTAGCACCATGAGCACTAATCCACTCAAACAGAGCCTGAGCTCTCTTCAGTGCAGGTTTCTCATTTCCTTCAGGTTCTTCTGGTGTACAGTGGAAGAGATACTTCCCCTCAGGTTCCCAGGTAACACTATAGTGCTCTTCAGTTGTAATATCAGGATGGAAGCGGCCAGTTTCTTCATTGTACCTCATGATCTTTGTCTTCTTATCTTGTTTTCCATCACAGAAAATTCCCTTGATCTCCTCTCCCTCTGTCCTTTACTCCAGGGCCTCCACCGAGGCACCTATTACAGACTCCTTGCCCCTCCACATCTTCATCCTATCAACAGCTAGATATGCCTTATCAGCAGATAGATGGCCAGCTTTGATGAGATCTTGCAAGAAACCAGTTGCAATGGCTGCTGCAGGAGTGTTTGCCACCTTGAACCTGACTGCAGCCGCAGCAGTGTTTGAGATATCCATGTAGTTCCTCCTGGCAGAGGTGGAGACTTTGCCAGTGTTGACACTGGATCTTGTCCCTGGTGCAGTACTGGAGAAATATGTGTCAGCAGTAGGAGCTGCTCTGCCTGGAGACTCTTGCAAGGAAGTCAACTCATCTTCATCATCATCATCATCAGCTCTAAGCAGTAGCTCCTTTTCTTCTTCCTCTTTTCTGTTTCTCTTCTCAGCTGCCTTCTGTTCTTCCTCCTTCCTCTTAGCAGCCTTCACCTGCTTCACTGTTTCCTTCACATCAACAGATGCCATCCGGAAGCCAGAAACTTCTGAGGTTTTGATCCTCTGGTAATGGAACCACTCTAGCTCTAGCTGTGGAATCTTCTGAGGCAGACGACAGTCACAGTTGACATGAACTCTAGCAGCACAGCCAGAGCAGCCAGATGCTTCAGTTCCACAGAGAGTGATATCATGTCTGTAGATTGTTATGTAAAACAATGTATCAAGTTCAGATATTCTCTTTTCTCTCTTTGCAGCCTTCCACCTGACAAGAATCTTCCTGGTAATGGATCTCTCTTGAATGATCCCAGTAGGAGTGAACTTGGCATTGCTTTTTCGCCACTGTGCCAGTACCAGTGATGCAAAGTCCTTAGCCAAATCTTGCAGAGGGTACTGAGCTCTCTTCATATCATCCAGAAACAACTTCTCTTCCTGAAGGAGGATTCATCTCTGAAACACAGCTCTCCAGGTTGGAACTTCTGTTGGAAATAACTGCTTGCCTGGACCAACCAGATCACTCAGCTTTGAACCAAAACTTTTTCTGGTTTTTCGTCCTTGCTTAGCCATGGTGGCTACACAATCTTCACCAAGCTTTGTATCTGAAACATCGAAAATTATCACAGTGAAACTCTAGTAGCCTATAACAGCTGTTACAATGGTTTTGTTCGGTAAGAAACCGGTCTGTTACATTTGCACGACAGTGTATGTCCTGCACAGCTGTTCTGTGCATAACCAGAAAACAAAAAATGGAAATTTGAACACTTAAACGTGATTTTTAGCTGTACTACTTTGAGAGGCCTGCATTATACGACCCAAGATATATTCTATGTCTGCAGCGGCCAAACGTCTGAACGGTATTACTACCCAAAAATCATCTACATCCCCGTCATCTGACCCGAACCTGAAGGCCAACCTCGTCTGGACTTCACGTTCGTCACGGTTATGAAGGGCAAACTCCACAATACATTCAACTACGCGTCGCAGTCCGAAGCCGTTGATATACAGGGATCCTGGTCAACCCTCACCACGTACCGATTTCTAGTCAGGACAGGGGTGAGAGTAGCGGTGCCAACCAACTCGAATGCTATACCTTTCTCCACAGCACGTGAAGCTTCTGCAGGTGCTGGTGTGGAAGAAGTACCCGGAATTGAACAGGAATACCCTAAGTGGAGGGTTCTTCATCATGCTTCCGCTTTGAATTGTCGCGTGCTACAGATATCGCTGGTGAGGGTTCGTCAGCGGGGATGGAGCTGTAGCTACACGGTCATCGGGGTCCTCTGTAATATCGATGATGGGGGATGTACAGCGTCGTCATTCACGTTCTGTGGAAGAAGAAAAACAAGAATATAAGGAGCAGCACTTAAATTTTGTTATATTTTGTAAATGACCCTTAGGGGTGTGACGTGTTAGAGATGGAGTCTGTAGAAAAATTCAGGTTCACAAGCCCTCCACATGTATATATCTGGCCCTACAGGATGTGGTAAAACTGGTTTATGCTTAAAATCATTAAAGATAAGGGGAGATGTTCTCAAAATTTATGCATAAAGTAATATGGTGCTATTCGACGTATCAATCAGTGTTCAACAAGTACCAAGATGATATTTTTTTTCCACAAAGGTGTATATGACGTTAAATCGTTAAAGGGAAATCAGCATACAGTCATTGTAATTGACGATCTCATGTTGGAAATGGATAAAACGTTTGCCGAAACATTTACAGTGTTCTCCCACCATCTTAACATAAGCGTATTCTTCATCAATCAGAATCTATTTTTCAAAAATAGATACGTGCACGATGTGTCGTTAAATACACAATATCTAGTCTTATTCGCGCAACGTAGAGATGTGTCACAAATTGGGGTATTAGCCAATCAAATGTTCCCGAATCAGCGTAAGGAGTTTTTGGAGGTTTATAAAGAAGCCACAAGTCAGCGTTATGAGTATTTGCTTTGTGACCTTCACCGCGAAACACGTTTAGGGTGCTTCTAAGAACGAATATATTCCCAAACGATCCTGAAACGGTGTATATTCCAGAATGACAAATAGGTTGAAGAAATATCGTGAGTTAATAAAATCTATCAACGATTGCCCCGGGCATTGCAACAGATGTTTGTTAAAAATATCGACTCCGACTTTTTAAAATGCATCTGTGAAATCTGTCTTAAATAATAATGTAACACCAATACTCGCTAATACGTACGAAAAATAATACGTGCGCTCGCTCGTAAAAGTCAAACTGTGGGGAAGAAAAAGCGAATTATTGTACAAAGAGGGGATCATTCCTCCCATCTTATTTTCAGTTTTGGGCCTTTACTGACTAGATTAATATAATGAAGAAAGTGGTAGTGATTCCGCACGAGGTGTATGCTTCATTGCAAAGTTCAAAGATTCCAGACACGGTTCTAGAACCCTAAAAAGTAGGCTTAAAAAATGGAAAGCGATTTGTTAGCCCTATTAAACAGTGAAAAGTCACCTGATGAGAAAAGGATCTTGTACCAAGAGGCTTGCAGAAATTTCTTCATGAGTACGAAATTATAAGAATCCGACAGAGCTCCCGTGGTTATTAGGCACAGCGCTAGCAACGCTGAGCATGGCGACATAGGACCTGGGCCCGACGTTAGAGATGACCAGCCAAAGAATAACGGAACGCAACACATCGAGCATGTGTTAAAAAGCAGTCTCCCACATACATTGCGGAATAAAGGCTTAAGTCTTTATAATCTATTGAGTGAGGACCCCATCATACAGTGGACCGATACAGGCGAGGTCATTGTTGAAGGAACAAGGGTACAGGGATCCAATATCGTCGACATTGTCCATGATCTGGTGAGAAAGTGGGACAGGCCCTCACCAACAGGATGGAAGCATATTAAAGCAAGACTGCAAAAAATAAATGTCCTCAAAACATTGATAGGAAATCTGAATAGGTTAAAAGACTTGGAGCAAGTCTCGCATGTGTCACAACTGTGTACGCCATTACCCCCAGCAGTAGCATCTCTAAAGAGGAGAAAGAAGAGAACAAACGCCGAACCTTATCCACGTGTCTCTAAAATACGCAAATTGCTAACATATTAAAAAACGTTAAGACATTTCTAACCCCGCCTCCTATGGCGACGTTAATAGACTGTACAGAGGTGTTTACAATGATGAAGTAGGGAAAAAAGATGAGAGGTTTTTGCGGGAGCAGGATGCTTATACACTTCATAAACCGGTGAGAAAAAGGTTTAAAACGGCCAAGACAACTGCGGATTCGATTGACTCTATTTGGCAAGCGGATTTAACAGACATGCAAAGATATTCAGTGTATAACGACGGATACCGCTACATCCTCTTCATAATAGATGTATTCTCTAGATATCTGTGGCTAATAAAAATAAATCGCCTGAAACAGTTGCTAAAGCTACCAAAACGTTGATGTTGAAAGAAGAAGGGTTCCTGGCTATTTTTGTACGGATATGGGGAAAGAATTTATAGGCCGCGCTTTTCAGAACATGCTGACAGAGTTTAATATCAGTTACTACACTAGCAGTTCTATACAAGGCCTCTTTAGCTGAAAGAGTTCAACGTACCATAAAGGAACGCATGCATCGCTATTTTACACATAAAAACACATACAGATATATAAATTCTGGGTCATTGGCCTCGTCATACAACCGTTCACACCACCGCGATTGCACAACACCTAACGAAGTTTTAGAAAGAGGTACGCGCACAGAGGATGTGAGAAGAGATGGACACCACCACACTCTACACGTTTCAAAATCAATGATTATGTAAGGCTATACGTTCGGGAAATAAATTCGCGAAGGGATTTGAGCAAGGATGGACACGTGAGATTTTTAAAGTTAGTGCTATGAGACCTAAAGGCGAGATAATGATGTATTACGTTGAAGATTTGAATGGGGAAAATCGCAGGAGGCTTTTACCGCGAGGAGTTGCAGAAAGTGACATTTAATTTAGGAAAAAGTGTTTAAAATTGAAAAAATTTAGGCAGCAAAGGTTCAGGAAAGAGAAAAATGTACCTGGTGAAATGGCTAGGGTACCCAGAAAGCTTCAACACCTATATAAAAGCTGCTGCAATAATGAAGCTTAAATAGTATGCAACATGGCGCCTAACCACTTCTATGTCACACTTCCTCTTCTTCTCTGTCTGTACATCCTAACAACACCCTGGCCAACTTTGTAACAGAACTCCATGGGCCCATTGAGTTGGAACGTGATTCGTACGAAGTTGGTGTTTGTGAATTCCAGTTAGCCACCAAATTTTTAACTCTTGAAAATGAGCAGATCATATTTCTGATCCTTAGAAGAGTCGATGAGTGTGAAAAATTAGGCATAACCTTAGACAATACTATGCGATCAGTCCTGTTCGTGAGGTACAGTACTATAGTACAAATGTAACACTAGGAATCGGTCATTATGACAAGCCATGGACATTGTGACGGGGTTAAACAAGAGTCTTGAAAATCGTACCTGACAACCGATTTACTTTTTGAAGTCGTAAACATACGCCTGCACGCACGTTGAAGTTAAAATCAACGCTTAGTAGAAATATTAAAGACAAAGAGCTGTTCACAATTGTGGCCGAGGGTCGATATGGTGCAGCCCTCCAAAGAGATACCTTTCACGAGGCACAACATGACTTGTCCAGCTTAATGTATCAGTGAAGATGGAGAAATTGGGTGAAAGCTGCCCATCCCCAGACATGTGCTATATTTACAGCAATATCGTAGCATCAATTTGTTGGGGACACCCAGGCGCCTGCTGCGCATTGCACACATTCCCAACCATAGAGGGAAAAGTTTGAGCATTACATATGACAAGCCCCATTATGTGAATGTTGCGACTAATCTATTAACCAATATCTCAATATTATAAGAACGATTGAGGGAAAAAATTTCCCATTCGGTGATGGGAGCTTAACAGTGAAGCTACACTTTCGTCGCTTTTATAATGACCGAAGGCCTTTCACAGTCTATCGAGGGGTGAGATATCAGCGTGGGAGTGGGCTTGGATCCATTTTTTCAACCATACTACGCACCCTGTCCCACTGTTGAAGAGGGGGCTATACCTCGGGAGGAAGGCGTTACAATCAGGTTTTAACGCGGTAGAAGACATAATGGGTGGAACTAAACCTAAAGAAGCTCTAAAAAACATTTAAAACGTACACGGGACGAAATCATCAAAGATGCAAAGAGAAAAATGCGTGGTGGTGAAAGAAGAAGAAGAGGGCTGTCCGGAAGAAGGGTTACCAACACGTGGCGCTAAACGTAAAAGGACATCAAAAAAGAAGTGTTCTAAGCGTATGAAGCCTATGGCTGATCATTTTTTAACTGATATAAGCTGAGGACACTACTCTCACGAATCATAGGCTGATTACTGATTACTACTTGTCGAGAGAGGTGGCACTATTTCTGACTCGTCATGGCGCGTTTCATCCATCCGTGTAGCTCACAATGTTGTAAATCGGAACTGTCCCTCTTTGATATGCCCCTACACAGGTTTCTATTGAGCATAGCGACTTTATTACAATTAACCATTAAACACAATTAGTTCACCGAGTGCCCCTATAGAATTCGTGATACCCAGCTCAGGCCCATACTTTTTTGATCCAAGCTGCATGCACATGTACGCTAAACTGCGTATAGCCCATTCAGATGGAACGGACTGTGATGATTAGGGCCCGGATGTTTAGGCATTATAAAATTGAAAAATAGGCAAAATAAAAGTATAAAATAGGCAAAAATAGGCATTTATTTATACCGATCAAAAACACACAAAACAAAATAAGTTATATAATAATGTATGAATGTATCATTAGTTTCATTACCTTCAGACTACGTCGCACATTATTAGTCTGAATTACACATAATTACAAGTAATTTTTTTATGTTTTCAACTTTTAGGCCTCTTCTTCTGTCTGAAAGAACATGCTTGTACAGCGAGAATGACCTCTTTACTTCCACTGATGTAACAGGAGCAAATTTGAAGCATGATACATTCATGGATTCATATCCCCTACATCGGCATCAGTGTGTCCTTCAAGAACGTGTGCAATGTTCTTTAGTCGTTCCAGATCTGCATTTGCTCGTATCACTCGGTCACATTTTTCGCGAACAGATTCACCTTTCTCGCCGGGCGCTTGACTGATGCCTGCAATGACTAACTCAAAAATTTTCAAAGCGTCGATTAACGGCTGGTTCCTAGTTTCAAGAGCAGTAATGTTCTCAGGTATTTTTGCAAAGTGGGAAGTGATGTATGAAAGTTCATTGCGAAGAGATCTATCTTCAATGAGGTCCATCACGATGCGGATTGATGAAGCATCTTCGATGTCAAGTGCTGATACAACTTCTCGAAACTTGTCAAAATTTGACGTGTAATACAACGCAGCCGAGATCCAGGTTCCCCACCTCGTCAAAACGGGCTGTGGCGGCAATGCGAGTTCAGGCGCTATTTCATGCAACATATGACATCTTGATGGTGCCTTAAGAAATATCTTCTTTCCATTAGAAATTAATTTGTCGACATTGGGGAACAAGCCTCGTATCTGCTCAGCAACACGGTGAAGTGCGTGAGCCAAACAAGTAACATGTAGCATTTGTGGAAAAAGAATTTTCAATGCTGTTGCTGCCTTCTTCATGTACGGCGCTGCGTCTGTCATGAAGAGAAGAACTTTTTCATGCTGGATGCCTCTGGCCAAAGCAAAGCGAGGGATGTTGTGAAAAGTTGAGCTATTGTTGAGCTGTTGGTCTTTGGCAGCTCTTCTGATGTCAGCAGATAAACTTTCGGCATCTGATCAGCTTCCAAAGTACCTATAATCAGTTAGCAATATCTACTCATGGAATCGGTGGTCTCGTCTATTGAAATCCATATCTTGTTATCTGCAACGCCTTCACGTATTTTCTGCATTGCAAAGGCGTAGTTTGTATCCACATATTTTTTCGAAGAGTGGACTCACTTGGAATAACTTGTTTTGTGTATTTTCTAAAAAGGTCTTTAATGATTTGTTTTCCAACTTCCACAGTGGAATTCCAGCATCAATAAATGATTTGCATAGCTCCAAGGAAAAGGTAGATTGACGACTTGACGTTGAAGCAAATGTTGTCATCAAACACGTTTGTAGGCTGTTTGGTTTCATCTTTTCAGCAGAAGCTTTGTGCTTAACGGTCTGCACATGCTGGGAAACAAAGTACCTTTTCTCACTATTAACTGCTTTGTCACACACTTTACAAAATAACACTGTGCCATCTGTGGAAAAGATATCTTTTCCAAAGTCACGAACATGTTGGTTCAGTTTACTACTTGAAGATGAACTAACTTTTGGCATATTAACGTCTTCTAAATATCATTCAAGTTTAGTCAAATACCACTGATGATCGCACACCCTCACACGCACGAAGCAGAACAACGAATATGAGGAAATGGCCGCGCGAGGCTAGTTTTCAGATACTGCGCTCAGCTGATAACGTCAATCATACATGACGTCATTTCCGCAATTTGAAATTCCACGATATCTTCATTCACGTTATCTCGCATTCCTGGTTAGTCTAGTCGTAACTAATACATG
>JAJOZX010018089.1:0-48096 GCA_023014485.1 Bathynomus jamesi
AGGTACCTTATCAAAGGCTTTCTGAAAATCGAGATAAAGTATATCAATCGCCCTATTCTTATCATACTCACTCAACATGACGTGGAAAAACTCGAGCAAGTTGGTGAGACACGACCTATGCCGTCTAAACCCATGTTGGGAGTCCCCAAGCAGCTTGTAGGAATCCAAATGGTCAACGACCCTATCGGTTATTATCCCCTCTAATAATTTACCTACAACTGAAGTGAGACTAATGGGACGATAGTTCCCTGGACTTTCGTGATCCCCTTTTTTAAAGATAGGGGTCACATTGGCTTCGCTGCAGTCACCAGCCACCTGGCCCGTTTCCAACGATTTGTTGAAGACTGTAGCCAGGTGGGGAGCCTCCTGGTCGCGCACTTCTCGCAACACTCTGGGGAGAAATTGGTCTAGCCCAGGAGCCTTAAAGGCGCTCAGTTGGTCTATTCTTTCGGCAACGACTGTCGCGGTACATCGAACACTACCCAGGCCAGCACCTTCGTGCCTCACGCCTGGCTCGGGGATGATGCGGGTGTCCTCCCTGGTGAACACTCCGCAAAGTACTCATTAAGCACATTAGCGATGTCCGCGTCGAAGGTCCGCAGAACGCCGCAGAACTCCTTAGGGTTCCCCTTGCAGAGGCTTGCCACCCGTAGTTCTTCATTACGTTCCGCTAGCCTAACCTTCGCCTTCACTTCCCTACACAGGCGGACATACGCTTCAGTCTTCTCGTGGGAACGATTGGCTTTCGACCTCCAATACGCTACTTTCCTATTTCGGATAGCCGAAGCAATGTCACGATTGAACCATTTAGGCTGCGTTGAAGCAGGGGTGACCGGTTTTGAGGGTATGGCAGCAGGCTGCAGCACCATAAACTCGTCCCGGAATGCACTCCACACTCCCTCAACATCGCCGCCGACCTCGAACCCCATCTCACCTACGTTATCCATGAGGCTAACAAAGTCCGCCCGCCGGAGATCGTGCTTACTGCCTCTCGAGTTACTACGCTTCACCCGAGGGACGCACACACGGAACCTAATCAGACCGTGATCACTCCCGCCCAACGATTCGTCAACGGTGAGGCCAGTGACGAGGTTGTCTTCGGTCGTGAATACTAAGTCTAGAACGCTTTCGCCTGAGTGAGGAAGTTGTCATCAGCAAAGTCAACTAGCCTCCTCCCTTCAGCATCAGCAGTCCTGTCTTCCCACTTTATGCCGCGACAGTTGAAGTCTCCTAAAACTACACACACCCTATCCCCTAGCAGGCTACTGAGTTCCGTGTACAGGGCTGTATCCTCCTCGAGGAGGAGATGCGGAGGTCTGTACACCAAGATTAACCTATAGTTCGTCCCTCCCACATTCGGATCGACGTCAAGCAGCTCCCGTTCCGACAGGAACTGGCAGTCAACCGGACTCAACGTGTCCCTGACGTATATTAGTACCCCACCCCCCTCCCCACGGGTGCGGTCTTTACGAAACATTCTATACCCGGGAATTTCGAACTCCCCAACGTAGTCCCTACGTTCAGTATGAATCCAGGACACGGTGATAGCAACGATATCCTGGTATTCTGATGCTAAGAGCGCCCGTAGCTCGCAAAACTTGTTCCTAATCGACCTAGCATTAAAAAGCATTGCACGGAGGGAGCCTTCCCTATTCTGACCGCCCCCTAGCACGACCCGTTTCCTGAACAGCCAGGGCTGTCGGGAGTTGAAGAGCCCCTCACTAACGAGGGGGCAACTTCCGCAGGAGCCTGAGCCCCCTCCAACGTAGAAAGAGGGTCACCCAACTCTACCTGGACGCACCCTTCAGTTGAAGGTACGTCCGCCACCGGCTCATCATCATTTCTCCCCGGTGGGGCCCCATCATCTCTCCCAGGTGGGGCCCCATCATCTCTCCCAGGAGTCGACCTCACCATTCTGTATAGGTGCCGGTCGAGCAGCGCGCCTCGCACACCTTTACCCTTGTTATTGAGGTGGACACATCCCTCTGGTAAAGGTCCCACCTACCCGAAAATGCGTCGAACGGGTCAATAAACCTCACGCCCAGCGGGACGCACAAGTCTTGCCAATGACCTTACTGAGCGCGTGGTCGCTGGCATTCATTCGCGGTAAAATACCCATTAACATTCCCCTGTCTGTCTTCAGTTTTAGATCATCCGCAAGAGACATGATCTCGGTGATGATCCCCTTTGAAAGATCTACCCTTCCGCCTTTGAGGAACAGGTCGTTGCCACCAGCGTGAACAACGATCGCAGTCCTCCGACTAGCTACGCGCACCTTCTCTACCTCCTTCCGTAAGTGCGCCGTTCTCCGCCCAGTTAAGCACCTTATCTTCCTCCCATCCCGGTTTGCAGAAGCAAAGTACTTCTCCTGGCCCCTGCTCTGCGAGTCCCCAATCAAAGCGGTGTCTTCCTCCTTCGAGCACAGAAGACTAAAGCGGTTGGAGGTCTTGACAGGGGCAACTGGGGTCTCAGGCTTCGGCTTCGCAGCCTTCTTGCCCGAGACCTTTCGAAACCCATCGCCACCCATACACGTAGTTACACCACCCGACCCACCCCGACCGGTAGCTACGTCCTTCGGTTTCTTTGCGCCATCAGTAGGCCCCTTCCCACCCTTTTTCTTCATCGGCCCCTTCCCACCCTTCTCTATCGACCCCTTTCCCCCTTCTCTATCAGCCGCTTCTTTGCGCCCTCCACCTTACGCCGCGGTTCCATGCATTCCACGTGGGTCGCTGGCGATTCCTGACACTGATTTAGGACCCTGGCCCCCGGTTGCACCTCTACCGTTTCTCCGCGGTCCCGAGACCTGTCCATTCCATCGCTGGACCGCCTTTCCACGGCAGCTATCGTATTCTGAATGAGCCTCAGGTTAGAGGGCGGCGCAGCCTCGTCAGTGACCGCCGCACCTTCAACAGCCGGTCTGGACGACTCGAGCCACCGGACCCTCTCCTCCAGCTTCAAGTAAAACTGCATGAGTTCACAAAAGCGGCAGATGCTGGAGTGGTTGATCTTCTCGACGCAGGCTTCTTTGAAGTTCGTCACCCACTGGTTTACTTCACACCTCGCACATTCAGCCTTCAGTTTCTGCGGTCCAGTTATTGTAACTTTTTTTTTTTTTTTCGAATTCTGAATACTCTGAAAAAGAAAAGCGTTCTACCAATGAAAACTATCAAAAACGTTCTGACCAATATATAAAAAAGGAGGGGGGGGTGAATTCTTCCCGCGCGTAGACGCATCCACCTATTTGCAAGTGACGTTCATCCCTTCCAGAAGACTACACCTCTCGCTGCTGCCGCACCGACCAAAGGTCTCCCCAGGGCCGGACAGTCCCAAACGTGTCGCAGCTACCAACTGACAAACACTCCCGACGCAGGCGTCACGGATTTCCCGCCAGGAGCGACAGCGAGATGCAGCCCCTTACTAAGTCTTACTAGTCACTCACAAGCGGCCAGACTCTTAGAATCCAGTGTTCAAAGGATATCCCACCAGACCCAGAGGCTATGCCCGAGACTTTATGCTGGCCTGGCAGCCAGCTGGGCAGTAAAGCTCTCTCACCTCAGAGCAGTACAGCCAAGCACCATCAATTGGTCACCAAAGAACGGTTGCAGGGGCCTGGTCAGGCCATTACGCGTTAGGAATGGGCTTAACGGGGCACTAGCCACACTCCATTCATCGCCCCCCTACGCCTGGGACCCCTCCATCCCAGTCTCTCACAACCTACGAGCGTTAAATGGTGTTATTTATAGAGGTTCCAAAGCCTCTCTTCCTACGCATGAGGTAGCAGTAGGGTCCTAATAGTAAAAGAAGAGAAAAAGACTTAATGCTAAAAGAATTTTTTTTTTTTTTTTTTGCAGTCAGAGGAGAACATCCTTAACGTAAACTAAAAGGACAGAGTAGGGATGGGATGGGGTCCTAGTAACCCACGGGACAGGATTGTACAACATACTTCACCCGCCCTCCCGAAAGAGAGAAAGAACATAAAGGAACTGGCAGCCAATTTCTCTAGAATCCCACGACTCGGGACGGGAGGCCTGTCACACCCCAAGTATAAAGTTTACAACATGCATAAGAAATGTGCATAACCTTTATACCCCCTGCGGAAAGAGAGAGAGAGAGAGAGAGAGAGAGAGAGAGAGAGAGAGAGAGAGAGAGAGAGAGAGAGAGAGAGAGAGAGAGAGAGAGAGAGAGAGAGTTACAAGGAGTTACAAGGAAAAGTAGTACCTCAAAAGGCCTTGCGGCCCATACCTAGGAGGTACCAATGGCAACGGGTGCCAGGGAAAATTTTCTACCACTCAAATAGTGTGCAAGATTTGGTCTAACCCGTCGCCACCCATAGACTCAGCCGCACTTACACCACCCGACCCACCCCGACCGGCAGTTACATCTTTCGGTTTCTTTGGGCCATCAGTAGGCCCCTTCCAACCCTTTTTCTTTATCGGCCCCTTCCCACCCTTTTTCTTTATCGGCCCCTTCCCACCCTTCTCTATCGGCCCCTTCTTTGCGCCCTCCCTGCCCCCCCCCCACCTTGCGCCGCGGTTCCGTGCATTTCACGTGGGTCGCTGGCGATTCCTGACAATGATTTTGTACCCTGGTCCCCGGTTGCACTTCTACCCTTTCTCCGCGGTCCCGAGCTCTTTCCAGTCCATCGCTGGACCGCCTTTCCAGGGCAGCTATCCTATCAATGAGCTCCGGGGTGGAGGGCGCAGCCGCGTCAGTAACCGCCGCACCTCCAACAGCCGATCTGGACGACTCGAGCCGCCGGACCCTCTCCTCTAGCTTCTCGTAAAACTGCATGAGTTCGCAAAAGCGGCAGATGCTGGAGTGGTTGATCTTCTCGAAGCAGGCTTCTTTGAAGTTCGTCACCCACTGGTTTACTCCACACCTCGTACATTCAGCCTTCAGTTTCTGCGGTCCAGTCATTGTAACTTTTTTTTTTTCGAACTCTGAATACACTGAATAAGATAAAGCGTTCTAGCAATGAAAACTATCAAAAACGTTCTGACCAGCATATAAAAAAAGGACGGGTGGGGTGGGGTGAATTCTTCCCGCGCGTAGACGCATCCGCCTATTTGCAAGTGACGTTCATCCCATCCAGAAGACTACTAGTCTTACTAGTCACTCACAAGCGGCCAGACTCTTAGAATCCAGTGTTCAAGGGATATCCCACCAGACCCAGAGGCTACGCCCGAGAATTTAGCCTGGCAGCCAGCTGGGCAGTAAAGCTCTCTCACCTAAGAGCAGTACAGCCAAGCACCGTCAATTGGTCACCAAAGAACGGTCGCAGGGGGCTGGTCAGGCCATTACGCGTTAGGAATGGGCTTAACGGGGCACTAGCTACACTCCATTCATCACGCCCCTACGCCTGGGACCCCTCCATCCCAGTCTCTCACAACCTACGAGCGTTAAATGGTGTTATTTATAGAGGTTCCAAAGACTCTTCCCACATGAGGTAGCAGTAGGGTCCTAATAGTAAAAGTAAAGAAAAAGACTTAATACTAAAAGTTTTTTTTTTTTGCAGTCAGAGGAGAGCATCCTTAACCTAAGCTAAAAGGACGGAGTAGGGATGGGATAGGGTCCGAGTAACCCACGGGACAAGAATGTACAACAGACTTCACCCGCCCTCGCGAAAAAGAGAGAGAACCTAAAGGAACTGGCAGCCAATTTCTCTAGAATCTCACGACTCGGGACCGGAGGGCTGTCACACCCCAAGTATAAAGTTTACAATACCCAGAACGAATGTGCATAACCTTTATACCCCCTGCGAGAGAGAGAGAGAGAGAGAGCTAGCGAGCTAGCTTCTGGCAGGCATATTTGGTCGCATACTGGTCCTCTCCACCTCAGCAGTTTTTACAAGTCTTAATCAGCCAGTTGGCTTAACCTGGCTTAGAAGGCGTAAATGTCTTGGCTAGAAAGGATTGTGTATATATATATATATAGGCCGGGTTGAAATTTTATATTGAAAAGGCACATATTGTGAGGGGTTTGAATGGAACACAGGAACCCCCTCATAAATTATTTTCGCTGTTTAAAGCCTCCTACCCCTGGCACAATTTTTCACTTTTTGACCTACATTGAAGAATATTCCATTTATACAAGACGTACTCTACATTCAGGTTTTTTGATGACATAAATCTTTATTAACGTATAATATTTTATTTAATAATGTACAGTATTAGGAAAATTAATTAAGTACAACAATATATTCAGGAGAAAAAATTAGAGGCATAATAAATGTGGTAAAATTCAATTCACTTTTTCATTGTTCCTTATCACATCAAAAGGGAAGAAATTTGAAATTTTATTTCATATGTTTCTTACTCATTCCATTGGGCCTTCCATTCAAACTTGGGCAGCTTTCGCCTTGATTCTAATGAGTTTAAGATAAACTTTTGAAGGTTGTCATATCCTATTCTTTCCTGACATGCCTTTGTTACTAGGTTCACTGCCCTTTCCACACTTTGACTGTGGCATGGAAAAGAAGCTATCTCCAGTGGCTTGCATCGAGCCTGTAGTAGCTCATCGCTGCTAAAATTGTTTAGCAGCGGTGGAGGAGTAATGATCTCTTTTTACCAATCGATCATCTCGGTGCAGTCAGTAGATTGGAAATTGAGGGTTCGAGGCAACTCAAAGTTTCTGGTACCTGAAAATCCTGTTCTTGAACGGATGATTTTCTGAATAGCTTGCTCCCTAATTTCTAGTCTCTTGTCAGTTACCATTGATGTGAGTATATTTTCTGGGTGGGCAAAGTAGGCGTTATTCTTTAATACTGGTTCTATGATTGATCTATGTTGTTCATCTAAATTTCGAAGCAAGCACATTAAATGCCAAAAGTTATATGCACCATCAGTTGCATTAGGATGAGATTTTATCCAAAACCACCCTGGAGCATAGAACTGCATAATAATCTTGACTATATCTTGAAGGTTTTTATCGGGATTTGGCGTTGGCTAGAGTTAGCCAGCGAGCATGGTGAAGGGTACCTGGGGATCGAGTGGACAGATCTTGAGAAGTGTCTCCAGTTTGCACTACCAGACACATATCATAGAGATATCTTTGATCACTGCTTAGCTCCTTCACAACATTTGCTGGAATTTCTTTAATATTTCCCTTTACGCGAGAATATTTGACTACCTCCAATTTTGTTAAATCCGTTTTCAGTTTATTCCCACTTGAACCCACAAAAGTATTTGGACCTGTTGTTTTACCATCAATGGCTTTGTAGACGTGCATAAAAGGCAGCTCATTCAAATGCAAGAGGCACACCAACGACTGCACTGGTCTGTTAAGATGAATTTCAACCAGTTTTATGGCTCCACCAATTTTTCCTGTATTTACAGGAGTACCATCACACAGTAAAGCTTTGATAGTATCTGTGCTGTTCGAGTCTGTAATAATAGTTATCAACTCTTCTGCTATGCAGCGAGCAGTTCCATTATCTGGTATGTCATGGTCTACATAGATGCTTCCAGGTTCTTTCACAATAACATAGTGTTCTTCTTTTATTTTTCCTCTTTTAGTTAATGTGTTATCTTTCCTTCCATCACATCTAATCTAAGGCACTCCATCTTCAGATTTTCGGATTTAGACCTAAAAGTATTTGTTCCACCCACGCGATTTCTTTCTCTTTCTAATTTCTCTCTGTCAAACATGTTGGTGTGGTTAAGGATCCCCATATCTTTTAAAGCTGCATTGACTATTGCAGCTGCAGCTCTACAACTTACACGATAACAATCTGCTGTTAATGCCAGGTTTTTATAGGAGTGCCTGTTCTGAATATTCTCAGTCAATTCTAAATCGGCCTCATAATAAATGTAATAATTATGTAAAAAATATATTAGAATCTGTATGTTTAGAACAGGAAGATAATTTTAAATTTGCGCGAATGTACTTAATGAAAATGCCCTTCCGGTGTCGGGAGAATGGGATCTAACCTAGGTGCGAATTTCTTAACGGTCGGTCCCTGGACTGTTTTTCCCTCTTGTTTTGGTTCATTCGTGTTTCTGTATCCACCCGAGGAGGATGCCAGTGGGCGTCGAAACTGTCGTGGAAATAAACTCTGTCTATTAGAGTGGGTTTTTATTTTCATAATCTAAAGTTGGGTGTACTTTTTTGTGGGACATACTGTATAATAACCGTATATACTGTAAATATAAAAACTAAGAATTGTAAACGACGTAATGTACTTCAATGAAACTGTAATTAAATGTAATGATTTAATATATAATGTAAGAATGTACTTTAATAGAACTGTAATGGACACTCATAAGCGAATGTGAAGTAATCCATAATCGCACTCATAATTGTAATAAACCAAAACGAAAATGTACTCAGTAATGTACTTAAATTGTACTTATGTACTACTACGAAATGATATCGCCTTCAGAAATGTAGACTCGGCGAAAAATACGATTAGCTTTTATTTTTATTTTTAAAATTTTTATTTGGAATCTTTCAAACATCTGATCATGTGTTTAAAAGGGGGGAAACTTAACCTTCAACTGCATTCCCGCAACATTTAGACTTATATGATACATGTAATTGTAAAATTAACTTCACTTCATTACGGCACTCTTCTTTGGTCACTACTACGAGACTCCCTTGTTAGCAGCCTCGCTGCGAGGAGGGGAGGGGGCAGAGGCCCCTTGCCTCCTTAATTTTTAGAGTCCGGCCTGAGCCATGGTCGAAAGAGGTCGAACCTCTACCCCTGTAAATTCAGAGCACTACCTGTACATTTTTAGAAGTAAATTACAGTAAGAGAAACTTTTTATTTTCCCATTCGAGTTGGGATCTCTTCAGAAGAACTTAATCAGTAAAGTCGATAAGTTATAAAAGAAAAGTCGATAATTTTAGTGTCAGAGAAAGTATCAGAGTATTATAGAAAGAGAAGAATTAACAACTGTCGACCCTAAAGCGAGCGAAAAGAATTAGAATGTTATAGAAGAAATATCCGTTGCTGCCTCCCAACCAGAACCCCCGTCGATTCGAACCACTCCAGGGCCAAAGACGGAGGGGTTAACATATATATATATATATATATATTAATGGAATAGCTGCTCGTTCCACAAAGAAAAAATTATTGAATTAAAATCACACATACACACACACACACCTTTTTAAATGCGGATACAATATATATATATATATATATATATATATATATATATATATAATATATATATATAATTATATATATATATATTATATACTATGAATAATAAAACAACTACGTCATTCTGCTTATTTAGTAGAGTTATTTAACACGGATTCATTTATTTACCATACGCTTATTTGAATTATATAGGAGACAAATATACAATCTATTGTCTCCGTTTGTGTCTGTGTTTTCTTCTACTAATGCATGAAGGGGCATGCAATTCGTATCCAACGAAAGTTTCTTACTAATTGTCTAGAGGAGCAGGTCCTTCCCAAGTCTCTCCTTCCGATTCGCCTCAGACAAATAGACGACCATCCGTTCAACAACTTTAGCAGATTAATTTTAAAGAAACATTGAAGTCACCAGGCAAAATGAGTGGTCCACCTTCAAAAATTTAGGCATTGTTAAACGTAATGTTTTGACGGTTATTTCCTTGGCTACTTTTCCAGGGTCAAGGTATTTTCTTCAACCTTTTTCCGTACCTGCCTCTGGCAGGGAGGGAGCGGAGGGTGGGGAGAGAGCCTTCTACTTTTCTATCCAGTTTTCTCCTACTGCTAGGATAGTTGAAAGAAAAATAAACTTTTACAAAATTTTCCCTGGCACCCGTTGCCATTGGTACCTCCTCGGTATGGGCCGCAAGGCCTTTTGAGGTACTTCTTTTCCTTGTAACTCCTTGTAACCGTGGATCCAACCTTTGTTTGATGAAATTTACAACGAGTTGCGTCGGAGAACTTTTTCACTTCGTAACATTTTGGATCGCAAAATTAAAAGTCTCATTCGAAATAGTCAGTGGAGTAAAAAAGCAAGCTCAAAATGTGTTGTGAACCTTTCTTCGAAAAACATTAGTGACGATGCAAAAAGTGACCTTGGATTTGGTATGTCCTTTTTTATTGTTAAAAAACCTACTGCTTTACAAATTTGTCATAGTCTTGCTTGTTTTGAAAAACAGTGTAACCTTCCTCAGTCTTTGGTTAACATAGTTAAAGGCCTTGTTTATGGTGCTGCGAATATTACTTACGAAGATAACTTTCCTAAACGTTTTCGCAATAGCCTTTCACAATTAAAAAAAGATAGTGAGCTCCATATTACTAAAGCAGACAAGGCCAACACCATAGTCATTATGGACAAAGTGGATTACATTGGAAAGATGAACAAGCTGCTTCAGGACCCCGCCACATACATGAAACTTAGGAAGAACCCGCAGGATAATGTCATCAAATCATTTAATAGTGGCTTGAAACGAATTCTCAAAGATCATGAGGGACTTAATTCCCCTTTTCTTGTCCACTTCACCTTCTCTTCCTTACTTTTATGGTCTTATTAAAACCCACAAACCTGGCAACCCTATGCGCCCTATTATTAGCTCGGTGGGCTCTATTACCTATAAACTCTCTAAATGGCTTGTCAATGTCTTGTCCCCCATTCTTGGAACTATCTCTGATTCACATATAAAAAATTCCATGGATCTTCTGAAAAATGTAATAATGTTCGCACTGATACCAACAATAGATTGGTTAGTTTTGACGTTTGTTCATTGTTCACAAAAGTGCCGATTGATGATATGCTTGACTTTCTCGCCCGAGAATTACATAAGTATGATCTGCCACTACCTGCATACATTGTTTTGGAACTTATTAACCTTTGTATCAAGGATTGTAAATTCACTTTCAATGGCGAGCAATATTATCAACAAGTTTTTGGGATGGCCATGGGCAACCCTTTGTCGCCCCTCCTCTCCAATATTTATATGGAGTTTTTTGAAATTACTTACATTCCGAGAATCCTGGGGGTTGGCATCCCATGGTTGCGGTACGTTGACGATATTTTGTGTATCTGGCCCATGAGTCGTGACCTGGATGACTTCCTCCTGCAGTTAAATGATCAAGTCCCCTCCATTAAGTTTACTTTAGAAGTGGAACAAGACAACTCAATCCCGTTTTTGGATGTGCATGTACATAGGGATAGCCTAGGTTTTAAGTTTAGTATCTATCGGAAAAAAACAAAAATTTGTCTTACGTACACTTTTACTCTGGACATGACATCCCTATTAAGAGGGCCATATTTTCCCCAATGTTTCTCCGCGCTCTTAGGATCGCCAGTCCGGAATACATCGATGCCGAATTGGAAAATATCAACGGTATTGGAAGTGAGCTGTGTTACCAATCTGCGTTCATTGAATCTTGTCTTAATAAGGCTAAACGAACCTTCTATCGTGAGAATAATAACACTCGCACCTTATCCAAGAATATATTAGTACTTCCATTTTTCCCGGGCTTCTTAGGCATTGCTAATGTACTTAAACTTTTGTATATCAGTGTAGTTTTTTCATATAACAATATTGTGAAAAACATCATAGTAAAAAATAGCCATACCAATAATTTAGGCATTATCTATAAAATTGGGTGTAAACAATGTGATTCCTTTTACATAGGTCAGACGGGAAAGGATTTGCAAACGCGCGTAAAACAGCATCAATATTCCGTTAGAACGGGACAGTTGTCCAGTGCCCTTTTTGTCCATTTGTCAGTTATCCCATTGTATTGATTGGAATAATGCTTCAGTTTTGTTTCACTCTAGCAATATTGTTAATAGAAATATTCCTGAGTCTGCTATAATTCAACTTACAAATACTTTAACATGAGTAAATATCTGTTTCAACTCGATCCCGTTGCTCCGAATTCCTTCAGAATGGATATAAACAAGAAGGGCAGGCTGCTAAACCTTTGGTAAAAAAAAAATTTTTGTTTTGTCTCTTTTTCCTTATAAATTTGTATGCTTTTCTTACAATTTTATTTTTCAATTTATTGTTGTATGCGTATTTCTTATTATATATATATATATATATATATATATATATATATATATATATATATATATATACACACAGTATATATATATGTGTGTATATATATATATATATATATATATATATACAGGCCCGGATTTAGCTATAGGCGAACTAGGCGATCGCCTAGGGCCTCGCGCCAAAGGGGGCCTCGCTCAAGCCGTTTTGCGCGTTCTGTTCAAGTGATATTAATGATTTAGAACTCTATGAAGAACTTAAAGTACTTTTCAGGTTTATACCTGAGAAAACAGATCTCGGAAATGCCCTTGTTTATATAGTGCAAAAACAACTAAGTGAGATTTATCCTAATGTTTATGTTGCACTTCGAATAGTATTAACCATCCCAGTTACTGTTGCTTCGGCTGAAAGAAGTTTGTCGCGTCTCAAACTTATTAAAACATATTTGCGTTCCACCATGTCTCAAGCGAGATTGCAATCATTAGCTATGTTATCAACAGAAAACGATATAACAAATTCATTAGATTATTCTCAATTAATTGAAGAGTTTAGCTCGAAGAAAAGTAGAAAAGCATTGCTGTAATATTCAAGGAGCATCTGAACCAAATATTAAAGCATTAATATTTAACCTGATAAGTCGATCGCTCACTATTATAAAAAATGAAATGTCAACATCTCTTATACATCACATATGAAAAACGTTTGTATACTATGGAAAGTCATTACCTATAATATTATATAAATCTTAGAAATCATTGTCTTATATTTTCGATACAAATCTTGATTCATATTGTAATTTATACTTATTTGTATGGTTTATTTATATTTCTTATACAATTTCCACGCGTGATTATTTTGGTTTGGTTTAATTTTTAAGTGCTGGCATAGTTCTGTCTATGCAGGATTCTAATATTGCTGGTATAGTACCG
Source organism: Bathynomus jamesi (assembly GCA_023014485.1). Classification (NCBI taxonomy): domain Eukaryota; kingdom Metazoa; phylum Arthropoda; class Malacostraca; order Isopoda; family Cirolanidae; genus Bathynomus; species Bathynomus jamesi. Next base: position 12,884 of record JAJOZX010018089.1, read on the forward strand.
ATAATTAAGTCCATATTTTCATATATATAGGCCTATGGCGTCGCAATTTCTAGATCTGCCTAGGGCCTCGCAACTTCTAGATCCGGCCCTGTGTGTATATATATATGTATATATGTGTACATGTATGTATTTCTTTTATATATATATATATATATATAATATATATATATATATATATATATATATATATATATATATATCATTGAGACATCAGTTGTCATTTTTTCCAATTTATATTTATTTCTTTATTCTTTTGTAACCTATGTGTCATTCAGACAATAACTATAAAAACCTTTGGTAATTTTTTCCCTTATGTGTATATATATATATATATATATATATATATATATATATATATATATATCCTTATATATTGCTTATATATGTCGTATATATATCCTATATTTATGTCGTATATATTCTTATAGTTCTTTATATATCATTTAGGCATCATTTTGTTTTTCAGTTCATATTTATTTGTACTTTTTTATTCTTTTGTGACCTATGTATGATTCAGACAATAAATATAAACACCTTTGGTAATTTTTTTTTCCCTTATAAATTTGTGTTTCTCTTACAATTTATGTTTCAATTTATTTTATAGGTTTATTTCTTTATTTTATTTCTTTGTGACATATATATCATTTTGGCATCATCTATTAAATTGATTGTAAACTTTCCAATTGAACTTGAATTTGTATGCTCCGCTCACAATTTTTTATGTTTTTATCTGCGGGTTTATTTCTTTATGTATTTCGGGTGTGACCTATATATCATTTAGGTACCAGTTTGTAATTTTTTTTATCTATTTTCGCTTCCAATTTATATTTATTTCCATTTCTTTATTCTTTTGTGACCTATGTATCATTCAGACAATAACTATAAAAAATTGGTTGTAAACAAGCCATTTGAATTTATGTTGAATTTCGGGCAAAGTGCTAAAATTGTTAGTTTTCCGTACAAATGTGATTGCTCCTCCCACAATTTTTATTTCTATACTATATATATATATATATATATATATATATATATATATATATATATACTGTATATATATTTTTGTAACCTGTATATTGTCTTGAACTCTCCTTTTACTTCAGTGTTCCTGAGGATGTCATTAGACGAAAGCGCTTGAGCACCACGTTGTGTTTCTTTTCCCTTCGTGGTTTTATTCATAATAAATATTTTTCACGTGTCAAATGTTTGTGCAGTTTCAAATGGGAATTTCAATTGAGATCTGTAAATTCACATTAATTTTCATGCTGGATACTTATTTACTGTATTTTTAATCTGACCAAAAATTTTTTTTATTTTAATTTAGTATGCCATACTCGCTTTACACCTCTATTTTTAAATGCTGATACAATATATATATATATATATATATATATATATATATATATATATATATATATATTTCTTTCTCTAATTTACCGCCGATTCGTACCTATAGAAAGCGGTACATATCTCGGCGAGGCAGTGGGTGGGTGGTAGACTAGGGGAGTGAGTAAGGGTCAGTTGCTGGATAGTGGGTAGGAGGGGTATGGTTTTAGATGCGATGGAGCAGATGGGAGTGAGTAAGGAAGAAGAAAATCGCTTCCGTTGAAAAGTGGGGCCCTTCGGCGAGTATGGATTGTAGACGGTCGGGTATGGGATTTTCGGCAGAGAGAGGGAAACACCTGCGACGAAGAGCAGACAACTTTGGGCATTCCACCAGGAGGTGTATGACAGTGATAGGGGTATGGCAGGTAGGGCAAAGCGGGGCTGGCGATTTCGCCATAAGGTGTCCGTGGGTGATGCGGGTGTGGCCTAGGCGGAGACGGGCTAGAATTACTTCTTTATGGCGGGACCGGTGGAATGAGGAAGTCCAGTATCCTATTTGTGGTTTGATCATGTGAAGTTTATTTTGTGTGGCCTGGTCCCATTCCCGCTGCCATATGGAGCGGAAGTGGGAGCGGAAAGTCGGGAAGAAGTCGAAGGGGAGGGGTCGGGAGGAGGCTGGCAGTGATGCTCACTGCCACGTCTTTGCCGTGCGGTCCGCCTCCTCGTTACCCTGGATGCCGACATGAGCCGGGACCCAGCAGAAGGCGACTGTCTTGTGTTGGAAGGCCGTTAAAAAGTGGAAGGTTTGCTGGATGGTACAGACGAGCGGGTGAGGAGAGTTAAATCTTTCTAGGGAGAGAAGTGCGCTTTGGGAATCTGAATAAATGACGAAAGAGCTGGCGAAAGAGCACAACATCGAGGGCCTCCGTAATCGCGAAAAGTTCCGCCGAAAAAACGGAGGCCTCGCGGGGCAGGCCGACGCCCCGGGAAAGCGGCTGGGACAGAATCACCGCTGAGGAGGCCACACCAGCTTCCGAGCGGGAACCATCTGTATAAATGGCGACTGCGTCCGGGTGTTGGGTTGCGTGTTCGCGGAAGAGTGACCTGTATATCATGGCGCTCGTGGTATTCTTCGGTAGGGCACACAGATCCCTGCAAAACTTGATAGGGGTGAGGAGCCAGGGGGGGATAGATGCTGAATGAAATGGGGATAACTGAGGGGGCGGGCATGGTGAAAAGATCAAGAAAGAGCGGACCACTTCAGTGAAGTGCCAGCTCCGTCCCTGAGGTGGTAGTTCAGAAACCGCCGTGCCCAGAAGCGAAGAAGGTAGCCTCTGTGCACGGAGGTATGTTCTCATGAGGAGTAGACCCGTCGGAGGGCAAGAGGGAGATGATCGCATTCCACGTGGAGGCTGGAGGCTGGGGAGGAGCGGAAAGCACCGGTGGCGAGGCGGAGGCCTTTATTAAGTACCGGGTCCAGGAATCGGAGGCGGGCGTTGGAGGCTGAGCCGTAAACTGCACTACCATAGTCCAGCTTCGACTGTACTATGGAAGTGTAAAGGCGAAGAAGAGAGCGTCGATCTGCACCCCATGTGGTGTGGGAGAGGTGATCCAGGAGAGCGAAGGGGCGTCGAAGGGATTGCTTTAGGTGCTTGAGATGGGGAACCCAATTGAGACGTCGGTCCAGGGTCATGCCCAGAAAACGCGTGGAGGGCACCACCTCAAGAGGACTGCCGTATAATGTGACAGGGCAGAGGAAGGGTTGTGGGTCTTCTACTGAAGAGCATACACTTGGACTTAGGGATGGAGAGGCGGAAACCCACCGACGTCGCCCACCTTTCCACCCGGTAGATGGCGAGCTGCATTCGTCGTTGAACGACGGACGGTTCTCGCCCTGCGAAGTAGATCGCAAGGTCATCCGCGTAAATGGAAGAGCCAGAGAGGACTGAGCCCACCCGGACTTTGAAGGTCCGGGAGGAAAGGAAGCCCCTGATGAAGGTCGGCATGGCTCCGACGAGGCCTAGATGTCGGAGCTGACCGAGGATCATTGCTCGACGGGTGGTGTCATATGCCTTCTGGATATCGAAAAAAATTGACAGTACGAACTGTCCATTGTCGAAGGCATCCCGTATGTCTCGACTGAGAAGCAGGAGGGGATCAGTGGTGGAGCGGAATTGTCTGAAGCCGGACTGGGTAGCCGGGAAGGAATTGCTATTTTCAAGGACGAACGATAATCGCGTAGCGACCATTTTCTCGAGGATTTTGCAGGCACAACACATCAGGGCGATTGGTCTGTAGTTCGTGGGGTCCAGGGAATCTTTGCCGGGTTTGGGGATAGGGATGATGTGGGCCTCCTTCCACCTAGAGGGGAAGGCACCCTTTATCCATATGCGATTGTATAGGTCTAGCAGGAAAATCTGTAAGGTAGTGTGGATGTGCTGGATCATGCCGTACGGAATACCGTTCGGACCGGGACAAGGGGATCGTCGAGAGGCCAGTGCCGCCTGTAGTTCACGCATGGTAAACAATCGGTTGAGGTGCTGTCTATGGACGGTGGAGAGGGGCTATCGTCAGGGGCGGGTACGGAATCGGCTGCAGAGGAAGAAACGGCGGCGAAGGTAGAAGCGAGGTGGTTTTCCACCGACTTGGGCTCACATAGGAGTCCGTCATTAGTCCGGAGGACAGGAGGTCGGGATGGGACATGTCGCCTCTCGACACCCCGTACCTTCTTCCAGATGGTAGCCGAAGGTGTGGTGGCGGTGATGCCGGACACAAAGGCACGCCAAGAGGCTCGGCGCGCTGTCCTCATTGTGCGGCGGGCGATGGCCCTGGCCCGCTGCATCTCCGTGCGATGGATGGGGAGTCGCGTCCGGTAGAAGCGCCGAGTTGCCTTCTTCTTGGCGCGCTCGGCCTCCGCGCACTCCGGGGTCCACCAAGGCACCCGTCGGGCGCGGGGGTAGGCGGAGGATTGTGGTACGCTAGTGCTTGCGGCAGCTAGAACGACGGACTCGAAGTATGCGACGCATTCGTCGATGGATGGGAAGTGGGCAGTTGTCTGGGTGGTATACGTGTTGTCGCGGAAGCGGGCCCAATTCGCATTGGTAGTAACCCACCTTACCGGTACCCGAACAGTCTGGTCGGGTCGATTGAGGGTGAGTTGAATGGGGAGATGGTCACTTCCATGGTCCTCTCGGAGGACTTGCCACGCGAAGTCTAGGAGGGCATCAGTTGAAACGAGGGACAGGTCTATACAGGATGAAGTGCAGGTGGTGGCATGGTAGAATGTAGGAGAGCCATCACTGAGGCACTCGAAGGAGAGCTCGGTCATGACAGATATCAGGGTTGGGGCCATATAGGTGGAGTGTGTGTCTCCCCACAAGGGGTGGCGACTATTGAAATCGCCCAGTAGTAGGAAGGGCCTGGGGAGTTGTTGTACGACTTCCACCAGGTCATCGCGGGAGACTTGAGCGTGGGGTGGGGAGGTAGATTGAGCAGACGGTGTACTGTCTATCCAGGGAGAGCCGGGCGGCAATCACCTGTAGCGGGGACCGGATGGAGAAATTGTGCAAGGGGACTGCGTGGTGTATGAGAATGGCAGCTCCCCTTCGAGTGCAGGTAGGAGGCGGGGTGGCGATGCAAGAATAACCAGTAGGGCAGGGCATGGGCCTGGTCCCCAGGATTAGCTCCTGGAGACAGACACACACAGGACGGGAAGTGGCAATCAAGGAGTTAAGGCCTTCATAGTTCGCGAATATTTCTCTACAGTTCCAGTGGACTATTGTGGTTTTCGGGGATCCATTAGTTGATGAAGAGGGATGGGTAAAGGTGTAGGTGCTAGGAGGTTGGAGTGTGAAGGGAGATCTGGAGTTCGCGAAATTGAAGGATGGGTCGGGAGCATGGCTGGTTATCTACGTTCACCAGGGAAGGAATCGGTGGGCCTGTCGAACCCCGCGGAGGTTGCGGGGTCGAGTCGGCCGAGCGAGACCGGAGGTGTGGATCACGGCAGACAGAGGAACATCGTGGGCTGAGAGGGTCAGAAGTATTTTGACGGGCTTCTGTGGTCGGGCCAGGAGGGGGCACGTTAACCCCAAAAGTGGCGCCACCCCGCCTGTCCGGGGTCTCACGGTGGACCCTAGGTGGCGACAGGGGGTACCAGAAGGACCGGGCAGGTGGGAGGGAGGGCGTGCTCAGGGTGGCTGACAAGGAGGGGGCCGGGGGTGTTGGTACTATGGGGGTGGAAGGAGGTGAACCAGAGTGGTCTCGTGGAGTGGTGGAGAAAATGGCACCATGAGGCAAGGGCAGATCCATGAGACTCGTGGGCGCGGCCGAGCTCCCCTCGGTCACACCGTGCAGCTGCGCCAGGGCCGCATCCACTGGATCCTCGGGGGAGAGGATATTGTTCAGATTGGGTCTCGTCGTAGTGGGCGGGTCATGGATTTCAGCTACTATTGTCAGAATCTGTGGGGGTAGAGTGGTGGGACTTCTGCGGTGGGGAGAGATAGACATAGTAGACGTAGTGGGCAAGGTGAGGGTCCGAGCCGTCTTCTTGGTTCTCGGGGAAGAGGGAGAGACACGTTGGAAGGCCGGAGGGTCTGGCGACTCGCTCCAGCGTCTCTGCCTCGACGGCTTGCTCCGGGCGGCAGGTTCTGGCGTGTGCAGAGAGTACTGGGAAGGCAGGGTTTGATGTGGATGGGGCCTGGGTGTCCTGGTCCCAGACTCCTGGGGGTTCGTGGCAGGTGAGGTGCGGGAAGAGGAGGGATGGTGGGGGGACAGGAGACCGTCGGGTCCTGCGAGGATTTTCTTTTGGGGGGACAGGGAGCAGCGGCTGGGGGGTTTTCGGCGGCAGGCCAGGGCGGCGTACCGAGATGATAGAGCCAAGAGCAGCGGCATAAGACACCCCCGGCCTCACCTCCCGACTCCGCACCCTGTCTCGTGCCTCACGGGGCTAAGGAAGTCCGTTACTTGTAGGCCTCGGACCTTCTTCTCGAACTTGAAGAAAAGGCATTGGCGGGATGAAGAGGGGTGTGCGCCTTCACAGTTGGAGCATTTGGGTGTTGGGGCACCTGTCAGGGTGAGCGAGTTGTCCACAGTGAACACACAGTTGATGCGGCTGCCGACAAACGGAGCTAACGTGTCCAAACTTATTGCATTTAAAGCAACGGGTCGGGTCTGGGATGTACGGGCGGATAGAAAACTCGCATGACGCGCGGTCTCCCATACCCCATACAATGCGGTCGGGGGGGGATTAAGGTATTGAAAGTAAGGAGCAGACGTGGGGTGAGGGAGGGGGTGCCTCCCTGTCGGGATGTGAAGCGATAAATCTTAGTGACTCCTTGGGGTGCGAGGTCCTCCAGGAGCTCGTTCACTGCGATCGACAATAGGCGGGTGGCGTAAATAGTGCCCTGACTCTGGTTCAGGCGAGGGTGTTGGGAAACGGACACCGAGCATCCAAGGACCTCAGTGACGGAGAGTAGGGCTTTTGTCTCTGCGGCTGAGCGTGATTTTACGAGGAGGGAGCTATCCCTCTGTAGGCGTACGTCATAGTGACTGGAGTTGCTGTGCGTTCGGATCGCCTGGAACGGCCGTTCAGAGTTGGTCGGGAGGGACGCAGATGTAGGCCGAATCACCAGGAATTTGTGGATACTTGGAAGGAAGAGGGAGGCTGTAGAGTCGAAGTGGACTGGGATATTCAATGGTCGATAGGACGGCCGTGAATGCCGACTCCCCCGTCCGCCGCGGGGCTCTCTCCGTTGGGAGGTGGGCTGACGGCGGGTGAGCGGGGCATATGGGGAGAGCAAGAAGCCGGGTTATGGGGGCAAGTCTTGGGTGGAACTTGACTTGCCCGAAGGTTGCTGAGGTGGGCTGGGGCGAGACCCCTGCTCGTAAGACGAGGGGGAGAAGTATCCATAGCGAACAAAAGAGAACTTCATCCCCCGCGCGCATCCAGCCACTACCGACTCCAACAAGGAAAAGGCGAATCGTGGGCACACTTGGTCCCACCGCCAATAGATGTCACGCAGGGGAGATACACCCGTACCCAGTCCCTGTGCCTGAAAGGCGGCCACTCTCATCCAACGCGCGGTGAAAAGTGGCAGGGACAGGGCTTGGGTTTGGTTGAAAAGCGACAAGGGTGCAGGGCAACCACCTCCCACACCCAAGGGCCTAGGAAGGGGTCAAAATCAAGGTCCAAAGAACAACGCCAAAAAAGAGAGAGAAGCCAGAAAGAATGGGTGAAAGGAGAAAGAAAAGGAAGCAGGAGATCAGCCGGGTCCCCAAACGGGTCCAATGGTCCACGAAGGCAGAGAACGCCCTTACACCGAAGAAAGGTGTATTCCCACATTCGCCACAGAGGGACGCGCCCTATCGCTCCCGACAAAGCAGATGGATATATATATATATATATATAGATAGATGTGTAATGTAGGACATATCTTCTTAATTCAATGAATACCAGATTTCCACACCGGAAAATATTCTTTTAGCAATGATAACGGATCAAAGATAACAAGTGAGAGAAATTGTGATCCAGCGAGCGAATAATTGAGGCCAGAAAGTCTTCCCCCAAACTAAGAAACTTTGAACTTCCTAAAACACTCAACTTGAAGGCAGATTACACCGAATTGGTTGAATGGGAGAGAGAAACCATATATACCAGCTTTGCTTAATGAATTCAGCGACAGTGACATTATCAAAGCTCATGCGGTCACTGATGATTCCACCATACCCGTGTCATGGTCAGAAACTGAGAGAGAGAGAGAGAGAGAGAGAGAGAGAGAGAGAGAGAGAGAGAGAGTAAAAAAAAATCTTTTTTGGAATGGACAGATCTCGAGACCGCGGAGAAACGGTAGAGGTGCAACCGGGGGCCAGGGTCCTAAATCAGTGTCAGGAATCGCCAGCGACCCACGTGGAATGCTTGGAACCGCGGCGTAAGGTGAGGGCGCAAAGAAAGGGTTGATAGAGAAGGGTGGGAAGGGGTCGATAGAGAAGGGTGGGAAGGGGCCGATGAAGAAAAAGGGGGGAAGGGGCCTACTGATGGCCCAAAGAAACCGAAGGATGTAGCTACCGGTCGGGGTGGGTCGGGTGGTGTAACTGCGTGTATGGGTGGCGATGGGTTTCGAAAGGTCTCGGGCAAGAAGGCTGCGAAGCCGAAGCCTGAGACCCCAGTTGCCCCTGTCAAGACCTCCAACCGCTTTAGTCTCCTGTGCTCGAAGAGGAAGACACCGTTTTGATTGGGGACTCGCAGACCAGGGGCCAGGAGAAGTACTTTGCTTCTGCAAACCGGGATGGGGGGAAGGTAAGGTGCTTACCTGGGCGGGGAACGGCGCACTTAAGGAAGGGGGTAGAGAAGGTGTGAGTGGCTAGTCGGAGGACTGCGATCGTTGTCCACGCTGGTGGCAACGACCTGTTCCTCAAAGGCGGTGGGGTAGGTCTTACAGAAGGGATCATCACCGAGATCATGTCTCTTGCGGATGATCTAAAACTGAAGACAGACAGGGGAATGTTAATGGGTATTTTACCGCGAATGAATGCCAGTGACCACGCGCTCAGTAAGGTCATTGGCATCAACGAGAGGGTACAAGACTTGTGCGTTCCGCTGGGCGTGAAGTTTATTGACCCGTTCGACGCATTTTCGGGTAGGTGGGACCTTTACCAGAGGGATGGTGTCCACCTCAATAACAAGGGTAAAGGTGTGCTAGGCGCGCTGCTCGACCGGCACCTATACAGAATGGTGAGGTCGAGTCCGGGAGAGATGATGGGCCCCCACCGGGGAGAGATGATGATGAGCCGGTGGCGGACGTACCTTCAACTGAAGGGTGCGTCGAAGCACAGGTGGGTGACCCTCCTCCTACGTTGGAGGGAGCTCAGGCTCCTGCGGAAATTGCCCCCTCGTTAGTGAGGGGCTCTTCAACTCCCGACAGCCCTGGCTGTTCAGGAAACGGGTCGTGCTAGGGGGCGGTCAGAATAGGGGAGGCTCCCTCCGTGCAATGCTTTTTAATGCTAGGTCGATCAGGAACAAGTTCGGGGAGCTACGGGCGCTCTTAGCATCAGAATACCAGGATATCGTTGCTATCACCGAGTCCTGGATTCATACTGATCGTAGGGACTACGTTGGAGAGTTCGAAATTCCCGGGTATAGAATGTTTCGCAAAGACCGCACACGTGGGGAGGGGGGTGGGGTACTAATATACGTGAGAGACACGTTGAGTCCGGTTGACTGCCAGTTCCGGTCGGAACGGGAGCTGCTTGGCGTCGATCTGAACGTGGGAGGGACGAACTATAGGTTAATCTTGGTGTACAGACCTCCGCATCTCCTCCTCGAGGAGGATACAGCCCTGTACACCGAACTCAGTAGCCTGCTAGGGGATAGGGTGTGTGTAGTTTTAGGAGACTTCAACTGTCGCGGCATAAAGTGGGAAAACAGGACTGCCGATGCTGAAGGGAGGAGGCTAGTTGACTTTGCTGATGAGAACTTCCTCACTCAGTGGGTCAACGAGCCTACACGAGGCGAAAGCGTTCTAGACTTAGTATTCACAACCGAAGACAACCTCGTCACTGGCCTCACCGTTGACGAATCATTGGGCAGGAGTGATCACGGTCTTATTAGGTTCCGTGTGTGCGTCCCTCGGGTGAAGCGTAGTAACTCGAAATGCAGTAAGCTCGATCTCCGGCGGGCGAACTTTGTTAGCCTCAGGGATAGCGTAGGAGAGATAGGGTTAGAGGTTGGTGGTGATGTTGAGGGAGTGTAGAGTGCATTCCGGGACGAGTTTATGGTGCTGCAGTCTGCTGCCATACCCTCAAAACCGGTCACCCCTGCTTCAACGCAGCCTAAGTGGTTCAATCGTGACATCGCTTCGGCTATCCGAAATAGGAAAGTAGCGTATAGGAGGGCGAAGGCCAATCGTTCCCACGAGAACACTGAAGCGTATGTCCGACTGTGTAGGGAAGTGAAGGCGAAGGTTAGGCTAGCGAAACGTAACGAAGAACTACGGGTGGCAAGCCTCTGCAAGGGGAACCCTAAGGAGTTCTTCAGTTATGTTAATAGTAGAAAGCCCATTAGAAGCATGATAGGTCCTTTAAAGGATGGAAGCGGCGTTCTGCGGACCTCCAACGCGGACATCGCTAATGTGCTTAATGAGTACTTTGCGGGAGTGTTCACCAGGGAGGATACCCGCGTCATCCCCGAGCCAGCTGTGAGGCACGAAGGTGCTGGCCTGGATAGTGTTAGATGTACCGCGACAGTCGTTGCTCATAGAATATACAAACTGAGCGCGTTTAAGGCTCCTGGGCCAGACCAGTTTCTCCCCAGTGTTTTGCGAGAAGTGCGCGACCAGGTGGCTCCCCACCTGGCTACAGTCTTCAACAAATCGTTGGAGATGGGCCAGGTGCCTGGTGACTGGAGGGAGGCCAACGTGACCCCTATCTTTAAGAAAGGGGATCACGAAAGTCCAGGGAACTATCGTCCTATTAGTTTCACTTCAGTTGTAGGTAAATTATTAGAAAGGATAATAGCTGATAGAATCGTTGACCATTTGGATTCCTACAAGCTGCTTGGGGACTCCCAACATGGGTTTAGACGGCATAGGTCGTGTCTCACCAACTTGCTCGAGTTTTTCCACGTCATGTTGAGTGAGTACGATAAGAGTAGGGCGATTGATATACTTTATCTCGACTTTCAGAAAGCCTTTGATAAGGTACCTCACCGCCGGCTAATGGCGAAAGTGCGCGCGCTGGGTATCGGTGGGGAAATAGGTAGGTGGATTGAAAACTGGCTAAGGAATAGGCGGCAGAGGGTGGTAATTAAAGGGGCTAGTTCGGGTTGGGCCTCGGTCACTAGTGGGGTTCCTCAGGGTTCCGTTTTGGGGCCACTGTTGTTTACCATTTACATAAATGATATCGACGGTGGCATCGTCAGTCGGATCGCCAAATTCGCTGATGACACCAAGCTTGGGGCCAATGTTGGGACGCCCGAAGCGATCGAGGAACTGCGTGCGGACCTAGGTAGGATAAGAGAGTGGTCCGAAAAATGACAAATGCCGTTTAACTTGGGTAAATGCAAAGTGATGCACATTGGCTACGCGAATCCCAAGTCGGACTACTCGATGTTGGGCAGTAATATCGAGGTGACTGATTTAGAAAAGGACTTGGGTGTGCTAATTAGCAGCGACCTTAAGTTTACGAAACAGTGTGTAGAGATGGAAAAGAAAGCCCAGAAACTATTGGGTTATATCAGGAGGCAATTTCAGTTTCGGAACAAGGAGATTGTGCTCTCACTGTACAATTCCCTTGTTCGGCCGTACCTGGAGTATGCTGTGCAGTTCTGGTCGCCCACCCTCAGGAAAGATATTGAGAGGCTGGAGCGAGTGCAGGCGAGGGCCACAAAGTTAATCCCTTCCGTTAGGCATATGGGCTACAATCGACGGTTACGCGCCCTGAACTTGTTTTCGCTTGAAACTCGGAGGCTGCGCGGTCAACTGATCGAGGATTTCAAGCTCTTACGAGGGTTCAACGATGTCGATTTTAGAAGTATGTTAAGTTTAAATGATAACCCAACTCGCAACAATGGTTGGAAGTTGGATTTGAAACGGTTTAGGACTAGTGTGTGTGGGAATTACGTTACGTATAAGATCTGTGACACATGGAACAGGTTACCTTCGGAAGTTGTGAACAGTTCCTCTGTGGATCAGTTCAAGAAAAGGTTAGACGAAATCTTGCACACTATTTGAGTGTGTAAAGACATTTAGGACCTCAGTCTGCGGAAATTTCTTTTCCTGTAAAAAAGTTGATATCTGGAACCAACTTCCCTCAGAGGATGTTTCCAGTCAAAGTGTAAATCTGTTTAAAAATAGGCTAGACAAAGTACAGAACACACTCATAGTTTAAGATTAAAACCTCAGAAAACTCTGCAGGAGTTCGCTTGCTCGGTGTCTCTGTGAGCAAGCTAAATATAGAGCTATTTATATATTCTCCACTTTCCTGTAAAATTTCCTTGGCTACTTTTCCAGGGTCAAGGTATTTTCTTCAACCTTTTTCCGTACCTGCCTCTGGCAGGGAGGGAGCGGAGGGTGGGGAGAGAGCCTTCTACTTTTCTATCCAGTTTTCTACTACTGCTAGGATAGTTGAAAGAAAAATAAACTTTCACAAAATTTTCCCTGGCACCCGTTGCCATTGGTACCTCCTCGGTATGGGCCGCAAGGCCTTTTGAGGTACTTCTTTCCTTGTAACTCCTTGTAACTCTCTCTCTCTCTCTCTCTCTCTCTCTCTCTCTCTCTCTCTCTCTCTCTCTCTCTCCCTCAGGAAGGACATAGAAAGGTTAGAAAGAGTACAAGCAAGGGCTACAAAATTGATCCCTTCAATGAGAATGCAAAGCTACCAACGGAGATTGGAGCGCCTAAATCTGTTTAGCTTAGAGACGAGGAGGTTGCGGGGTCAGCTATTTCAAGTCTTCAAGATGCTCAAAGGAATAGACAGGGTAGATTACAGAAACTTATTCTCACTTAATGCCAATCCGACAAGAAATAATGGGTTTAAACTGGAACTAAAGACATTTAGGACCTCTGTCTGCGGAAATTAATTTTCCTATAAAATATTTAATATCTGGAACCAAATTCCCTCAGAGGTTGTTTCCAGTCAAAGTGTAAATGTGTTTAAAAATAGGCTAGACAAAGTACTGAACACACTCATAGTTTAAGATTAAAGCATAAAACTCTGCAGGAGTTCGCTTGCACGGTGTCTCTGTGAGCAAGCTAAATATAGAGCTATTTATATATTCTCCACTTTCCTGTAAAATTTCCTTGGCTACTCTTCCACGGTCAAGGTATTTTCTTCAACCTTTTTCCGTACCTGCCTCTGGCAGGGAGGGAGCGGAGGGTGGGGAGAGAGCCTTCTACTTTTCTATCCAGTTTTCTACTACTGCTAGGATAGTTGAAAGAAAAATAAACTTTCACAAAATTTTCCCTGGCACCCGTTGCCATTGGTACCTCCTCGGTATGGGCCGCAAGGCCTTTTGAGGTACTTCTTTCCTTGTAACTCCTTGTAACTCTCTCTCTCTCTCTCTCTCTCTCTCTCTCTCTCTCTCTCTCTCTCTCTCTCTCTCTCTCTCTCCCTCAGGAAGGACATAGAAAGGTTAGAAAGAGTACAAGCAAGGGCTACAAAATTGATCCCTTCAATGAGAATGCAAAGCTACCAACGGAGATTGGAGCGCCTAAATCTGTTTAGCTTAGAGACGAGGAGGTTGCGGGGTCAGCTATTTCAAGTCTTCAAGATGCTCAAAGGAATAGACAGGGTAGATTACAGAAACTTATTCTCACTTAATGCCAATCCGACAAGAAATAATGGGGTTAAACTGGAACTAAAGACATTTAGGACCTCTGTCTGCGGAAATTAATTTTCCTATAAAATAGTTAATATCTGGAACCAAATTCCCTCAGAGGTTGTTTCCAGTCAAAGTGTAAATGTGTTTAAAAATAGGCTAGACAAAGTACTGAACACACTCATAGTTTAAGATTAAAGCATAAAACTCTGCAGGAGTTCGCTTGCACGGTGTCTCTGTGAGCAAGCTAAATATAGAGCTATTTATATATTCTCCACTTTCCTGTAAAATTTCCTTGGCTACTCTTCCACGGTCAAGGTATTTTCTTCAACCTTTTTCCGTACCTGCCTCTGGCAGGGAGGGAGCGGAGGGTGGGGAGAGAGCCTTCTACTTTTCTATCCAGTTTTTTACTACTATTGTGATAGTTGAAACAAAAATAAACTTTTAATAACAGGAACCTCCTAGAGTGGACCGAAAGGTCTTTGAGGCTTCCTCTTGTCCTTGTAACTCCTTGTAACTCTCTCTCTCTCTCTCTCTCTCTCTCTCTCTCTCTCTCTCTCTCTCTCTCTATCCTCTCTCTCTCTCTCTCTCTCTCTCTCTCTCTACCTCTGTCTCTCTCTCTCTACCTCTCTCTCTCTCTCTCTCTCCCGCAGGGGGTATAAAGGTTATGACATTTTTTCTGGATGTTGTAAACTTTATACTTGGGGTGTGACAGCCCTCCGGTCCCGAGTCGTGGGATTCTAGAGAAATTGGCTGCCAGTTTCTTTAGGTTCTCTCTCTCTTTCGGGAGGGCGGGTAAAGTATGTTGTACAATCCTGTCCCGTGGGTTACTAGGACGACATCCAATCCCTACTGTGTCCTTTTAGCTTACATTAAGGATGTTCTCCTCTGACTGAAAAAAAAAGAAAAAAAAAAAGCCCCTTCTCTTTTAGTCTAAAGTATTTTTCTCTTCTTTTACTATTAGGACCCTACTGCTACCTCATGCGTGGGAAGAGAGGCTTTGGAACCTCTATAAATAACACCATTTAACGCTCGTAGGTTGTGAGAGACTGGGATGGAGGGGTCCCAGGCGTAGGGGCGCGATGAATGGAGTGTGGCTAGTGCCCCGTTAAGCCCATTCCTAACGCGTAATGGCCTGACCAGCCCCCTGCGACTGTTCTTTGTTGACCAATTGATGGTGCTTGGCTGTACTGCTCTGAGGTGAGAGAGCTTTACTGCCCAGCTGGCTGCCAGGCCAACGTAAAGTCTCGGGTAGACTCTGGGTCTGGTGGGATATCCCTTGAACACTCGATTCTAAGAGTTTGGCCACTTGTAAGTGACTAGTAAGACTTAGTAAGGGGCTGCATCTCGCTGGCGCTCCTGGCGGAAAATCCGTGATGCCTGCGTCGCGAGTGTTTGTCAGTTGGTAGCTGCGACACGTTTGGGATTGTCCGGCCCTGGGGAGACCTTTGGTCGGTGCGGCAGCAGCGAGAGGTGTAGTCTTCTGGAAGGGATGAACGTCACTTGCAAGTAGGTGGATGCGTCTACGCGCGGGATGAATTCACCCCCACCCTCTTTTTTATATACTGGTCAGAACGTTTTTGATAGTTTTCATTGCTAGAACGCTTTATCTTATTCAGAGTATTCAGAAAAAAAAAAAAGAGACAAAATATGGCAGGGCCAGCTAAATTGAAAGCAGAATGCTTTAAATGTAAAGTTAATCACTGGTGCGTTGACTTCCCTGAAGGTAGTATCAGCGATATCACATCCCTTAGTGTATGTTTGTTTTGTAAACTTAGAGACAACCACGAAAAGGAAGTTAAAGAGCTAAAGGAATTAGTAAAAAAGCTTAGAGACAACCACGAAAAGGAAGTTAAAGAGCTAAAGGAATTAGTAAAAAAGCTTGAAGCTACGGTCGTCGCACTGGAAATCCAACCCAGTGGACAAGATCAAACTACAAACACACCAGCAGATTTAAACTGTAAGATTAAGCATCTAGAACAAAGCGTAGCACGCTTGGAAAACACTGTGACTATTCCGGAAAATAGAAAGGAGGAACAAGAATTCAAATTGGTCAAAAATAAAAGACCCTCCAAACCAAAACCAAAACATAAGGATTTGGAACCCATTACCATAAAAAATAAGTTTCACTTACTTGCTGATGAGGAGGATGAATCCTTTTTAATTGGGGATTCTATGCTAAGGAATCAAGGGGACTTTTTCGGAGCAAGACGGGTGACCAAGAGAAAACTCCGATGTTTTCCGGGTGCCACAAGCCAGATAATTAATAGGGAATTAGGCAAAATTAATATCAAGAATAAGAGTTGCCCTATCATTGTCCATGTTGGTGGCAATGACGTTTTTCTGGGAGGGACAGGAGGGCAGACAGAGCCCATTATAAAAGAATTTAAGAACCTAACTGACAAGGTTAGGGATAGGACAGACATGGGTATGGTCGTAGGAATTCTCCCTCGAATGCGTGCTAGTGATTATACTTTAAGTAAAGCCATTAGCATAAATAAAAGAGTTAAATGCATGTGTGAGGAAAAAGGCCTAAAGTTTGTCGATTTTTGGCCTACATTCTACGGAAATGGGGAATACTTTGGTGCGGACGGGATACATTTTAACCAGAAGGGGAAAAAGAAGTATGGGGATTTACTGAACATTAATTTGTATAATCTTTTTAAACTAGGACCCCCCAAACCAGCAATTGATCCTGCTCCCCAAACAGTTAAACCTACTCCCCCAGCAGTTAGTCACCCTCCCCAAGCAGTTAGTCACCCTCCCCCAGCAGGTAGTGACTCTCCTTCCACGTTGGAGGGGGCTCAGGCTCCTGCGGAGATTGTCCCCTCGTTAGTGAGGGGCTCTTCAACTCACGACAGCCCTGGCTGTTCGGGAAACGGGTCGTGCTAGGGGGCGGTCAGAATAGGGGAGGCTCTCTCCGTGCAATGCTTTTTAATGCTAGGTCGATCAGGAACAAGTTTTGCGAGCTACGGGCGCTCTTAGCATCAGAATACCAGTATATCGTTGCTATCACCGAGTCCTGGATTCATACTGATCGTATGGACTACGTTGGAGAGTTCGAAATTCCCGGGTATAGAATGTTTCGCAAAGACCGCACCCGTGGGGAGGGGGGTGGGGTACTAATATACGTGAGAGAAACGTTGAGTCCGGTTGACTGCCAGTTCCGGTCGGAACGGGAGCTGCTTGGCGTCGATCTGAACGTGGGAGGGACGAACTATAGGTTAATCTTGGTGTACAGACCTCCGCATCTCCTCCTCGAGGAGGCTACAGCCCTGTACACCGAACTCAGTAGCCTGCTAGGGGATAGGGTGTGTGTAGTTTTAGGAGACTTCAACTGTCGCGGCATAAAGTGGGAAAACAGGACTGCCGATGCTGAAGGGAGGAGGCTAGTTGACTTTGCTGATGAGAACTTCCTCACTCAGTGGGTCAACGAGCCTACACGAGGCAAAAGCGTTCTAGACTTAGTATTCACAACCGAAGACAACCTCGTCACTGGCCTCACCGTTGACGAATCATTGGGCGGGAGTGATCACGGTCTTATTAGGTTTCGCGTGTGCGTCCCTCGGATGAAGCGTAGTAACTCGAGAGGCAGTAAGCTCGATCTCCGGCGGGCGAACTTTGTTAGCCTCAGGGATAGCGTAGGAGAGATGGGGTTAGAGGTTGGCGGCGATGTTGAGGGAGTGTGGAGTGCATTCCGGGACGAGTTTATGGTGCTGCAGTCTGCTGCCATACCAACAAAACCGGCCACCCCTGCTTCAACGCAGCCTAAGTGGTTCAATCGTGACATCGCTTCGGCTATCCGAAATAGGAAAGTAGCGTATAGGAAGGCGAAGGCCAATCGTTCCCACGAGAACACTGAAGCGTATGTCCGCCTGTGTAGGGAAGTGAAGGCGAAGGTTAGGCTAGCGAAACGTAACGAAGAACTACTGGTGGCAAGCCTCTGCAATGAGTACTTTGCGGGAGTGTTCACCAGGGAGGATACCTGCGTCATCCCCGAGCCAGGCGTGAGGCACGAAGGTGCCGGCCTGGATAGTGTTAGATGTACCGCGACAGTCGTTGCCGATAGAATAGACTAACTGAGCGCCTTTAAGGCTCCTGGACTAGACCAGTTTCTCCCCAGAGTGTTGCGAGAAGTGCGCGACCAGGTGACTCCCCACCTGGCTACAGTCTTCAACAAATCGTTGGAGATGGGCCAGGTGCCTGGTGACTGGAGGGAAGCCAACGTGACCCCTATCTTTAAGAAAGGGGATCACGAAAGTCCAGGGAACTATCGTCCCATTAGTCTCACTTCAGTTGTAGGTAAATTATTAGAAGGGATAATAGCTGATAGGATCGTTGACCATTTGGATTCCTACAAGCTGCATGGGGACTCCCAACATGGGTTTAGACGTCATAGGTCGTGTCTCACCAACTTGCTCGAGTTTTTCCACGTCATGTTGAGTGAGTACGATAAGAGTAGGGCGATTGATATACTTTATCTCGACTTTCAGAAAGCCTTTGATAAGGTACCTCACCGCTGGCTAATGGCGAAAGTGCGCGCGCTGGGGATCGATGGGGAAATAGGTAGGTGGATTGAAAACTGGCTGAGGAATAGGCGGCAGAGGGTGGTAATTAAAGGGGCTAGTTCGGGTTGCGCCTCGGTCAGTAGGGGTTCCTCAGGGTTCCGTTTTGGGGCCACTGTTGTTTATCATTTACATAAATGATATCGACGGTGGCATCGTCAGTCGGATCGCCACATTCGCTGATGACACGAAGCTTGGGGCCAATGTTGGGACGCCCGAAGCGATCGAGGAACTGCGTGCGGACCTAGGTAGGATAGGAGAGTGGTCCGAAAAATGGCATGCCGTTTAACTTGGGTAAATGCAAAGTGATGCACATTGGCTACGGCAATCCCAAGTCGGACTACTCGATGTTGGGTAGTAATATCGATGTGACTGATTTAGAAAAGGACTTGGGTGTGCTAATTAGCAGCGACCTTAAGTTTACGAAACAGTGTGTAGAGGTGGAAAAGAAAGCCCAGAAACTATTGGGTTATATCAGGAGGCAATTTCAGTTTCGGAACAAGGAGATTGTGCTCTCACTGTACAATTCCCTTGTTCGGCCGCACCTGGAGTATGCTGTGCAGTTCTGGTCGCCCACCCTCAGGAAAGATATTGAGAGGCTGGAGCGAGTGCAGGCGAGGGCCACAAAGTTAATCCCTTCCGTTACGCACATGGGCTACAATCGACGGTTACGCGCCCTGAACTTGTTTTCGCTTGAAACCCGGAGGCTGCGCGGTCAGCTGATCGAGGTTTTCAAGCTGTTACACGGGTTCAACGATGTCGATTTTAGAAGTATGTTTAGTTTAAATGATAACCCAACTCGCAACAATGGTTGGAAGTTGGATTTGAAACGGTTTAGGACTAGTGTGTGTGGGAGTTACTTTAGTATAAGATCTGTGACACGTGGAACAGGTTACCTTCGGAAGTTGTGAACAGTTCCTCTGTGGATCAGTTCAAGAAAAGGTTAGACCAAATCTTGCACACTACTTGAGTGTGTAGAAAATTTTCCTTGGCACCCGTTGCCATTGGTACCTCCTCGGTATGGGCCGCAAGGCCTTTTGAGGTACTTCTTTTCCTTGTAACTCCTTGTAACTCTCTCTCTCTACCTCTCTCTCTCTCTACCTTTCTCTCTCTCTCTACCTCTCTCTCTCTCTCTACCTCTCTCTCTCTCTCTCCCGCAGGGGGTATAAAGGTTATGACATTTTTTCTGGATGTTGTAAACTTTATACTTGGGGTGTGACAGCCCTCCGGTCCCGAGTCGTGGGATTCTAGAGAAATTGGCTGCCAGTTTCTTTAGGTTCTCTCTCTCTTTCGGGAGGGCGGGTAAAGTATATTGTACAATCCTGTCCCGTGGGTTACTAGGACCCCATCCCATCCCTACTCTGTCCTTTTAGCTTACATTAAGGATGTTCTCCTCTGACTGAAAAAAAAAATATTAAAAAAAAGCCCCTTTTCTTTTAGTCTAAAGTATTTTTCTCTTCTTTTACTATTAGGACCCTACTGCTACCTCATGCGTGGGAAGAGAGGCTTTGGAACCTCTATAAATAACACCATTTAACGCTCGTAGGTTGTGAGAGACTGGGATGGAGGGGTCCCAGGCGTAGGGGCGCGATGAATGGAGTGTGGCTAGTGCCCCGTTAAGCCCATTCCTAACGCGTAATGGCTTGACCAGCCCCCTGCGACTGTTCTTTGTTGACTAATTGATGGTGCTTGGTTGTACTGCTCTGAGGTGAGAGAGCTTTACTGCCCAGCTGGCTGCCAGGCCAACGTAAAGTCTCGGGCGTAGTCTCTGGGTCTGGTGGGATATCCCTTGAACACTGGATTCTAAGAGTTTGGCCACTTGTAAGTGACTAGTAAGACTTAGTAAGGGGCTGCATCTCGCTGGCGCTCCTGGCGGAAAATCCGTGATGCCTGCGTCGCGAGTGTTTGTCAGTTGGTAGCTGCGACACGTTTGGGATTGTCCGGCCCTGGGGAGACCTTTGGTCGGTGCGGCAGCAGCGAGAGGTGTAGTCTTCTGGAAGGGATGAACGTCACTTGCAAGTAGGTGGATGCGTCTACGCGCGGGATGAATTCACCCCCACCTTCTTTTTTATATACTGGTCAGAACGTTTTTGATAGTTTTCATTGCTAGAACGCTTTATCTTATTCAGAGTATTCAGAAAAAAAAAAAGAGAGAAAATATGGCAGGGCCAGCTAAATTGAAAGCAGAATGCTTTAAATGTAAAGTTAATCATTGGTGCGTTGACTTCCCTGAAGGTAGTATCAGCGATATCACATCCCTTAGTGTATGTTTGTTTTGTAAACTTAGAGACAACCACGAAAAGGAAGTTAAAGAGCTAAAGGAATTAGTAAAAAAGCTTAGAGACAACCACGAAAAGGAAGTTAAAGAGCTAAAGGAATTAGTAAAAAAGCTTGAAGCTAGGGTCGTCGCACTGGAAATCCAACCCAGTGGACAAGATCAAACTACAAACACACCAGCAGATTTAAACTGTAAGATTAAGCATCTAGAACAAACCGTGGCACGCTTGGAAAACACTATGACTATTCCGGAAAATAGAACGGAGGAACAAGAATTCAAATTGGTCAAAAATAAAAGACCCTCCAAACCAAAACCAAAACATAATGATTTGGAACCCATTACCATCAAAAATAAGTTTCACTTACTTGCTGATGAGGAGGATGAATCCTTTTTAATTGGGGATTCTATGCTAAGGAATCAAGGGGACTTTTTCGGAGCAAGACGGGTGACCAAGAGAAAACTCCGATGTTTTCCGGATGCCATAAGCCAGATAATTAATAGGGAATTAGGCAAAATTAATATCAAGAATGAGAGTTGCCCTATCATTGTCCATGTTGGTGGCAATGACGTTTTTCTGGGAGAGACAGGAGGGCAGACAGAGCCCATTATAAAAGAATTTAAGAACCTAACTGACAAGGTTAGGGATAGGACAGACATGGGTATGGTCGTAGGAATTCTCCCTCGAATGCGAGCTAGTGATTATACTTTAAGTAAAGCCATTAGCATAAATAAAAGAGTTAAATGCATGTGTGAGGAAAAAGGCCTAAAGTTTGTCGATTTTTGGCCTACATTCTACGGAAATGGGGAATACTTTGATGCGGACGGGATACATTTTAACCAGAAGGGGAAAAAGAAGTATGGGGATTTACTGAACATTAATTTGTATAATCTTTTTAAACTAGGACCCCCCCAAACCAGCAATTGATCCTGCTCCCCAAACAGTTAAACCTACTCCCCCAGCAGTTAGTCACCCTCTCCCCGCAGTTAGTCACCCTCCCCCCGCAGTTAGTAACCCATCCCCCGCAGGTAGTCACCCTCCCCCAGCAGGTAGTGACTCTCCTTCCACGTTGGAGGGGGCTCAGGCTCCTGCGGAGATTGTCCCCTCGTTAGTGAGGGGCTCTTCAACTCACGACAGCCCTGGCTGTTCGGGAAACGGGTCGTGCTATGAGGCGGTCAGAATAGGGGAGGCTCTCTCCGTGCAATGCTTTTTAATGCTAGGTCGATCAGGAACAAGTTTTGCGAGCTACGGGCGCTCTTAGCATCAGAATACCAGTATATCGTTGCTATCACCGAGTCCTGGATTCATACTGATCGTAGGGACTACGTTGGAGAGTTCGAAATTCCCGGGTATAGAATGTTTCGCAAACACTGCACCCGTGGGGAGGGGGGTGGGGTACTAATATACGTGAGAGACACGTTGAGTCCGGTTGACTGCCAGTTCCGGTCGGAACGGGAGCTGCTTGGCGTCGATCTGAACGTGGGAGGGACGAACTATAGGTTAATCTTGGTGTACAGACCTCCGAATCTCCTCCTCGAGGAGGATACAGCCCGGTACACCGAACTCAGTAGCCTGCTAGGGGATAGGGTGTGTGTAGTTTTAGGAGACTTCAACTGTCGCGGCATAAAGTGGGAAAACAGGACTGCCGATGCTGAAGGGAGGAGGCTAGTTGACTTTGCTGATGAGAACTTCCTCACTCAGTGGATCAACGAGCCTACACGAGGCGAAAGCGTTCTAGACTTAGTATTCACGACCGAAGACAACCTCGTCACTGGCCTCACCGTTGACGAATCATTGGGCGGGAGTGATCACGGTCTTATTAGGTTTCGCGTGTGCGTCCCTCGGATGAAGCGTAGTAACTCGAGAAGCAGTAAGCTCGATCTCCGGCGGGCGAACTTTGTTAGCCTCAGGGATAGCGTAGGAGAGATGGGGTTAGAGGTTGGCGGCGATTTTGAGGGAGTGTGAAGTGCATTCCGGGACGAGTTTATGGTGCTGCAGTCTGCTGCCATACCCTCAAAACCGGTCACCCCTGCTTCAACGCAGCCTAAGTGGTTCAATCGTGACATCGCTTCGGCTATCCGAAATAGGAAAGTAGCGTATAGGAGGGCGAAGGCCAATCGTTCCCACGAGAACACTGAAGCGTATGTCCGCCTGTGTAGGGAAGTGAAGGCGAAGGTTAGGCTAGCGAAACGTAACGAAGAACTACTGGTGGCAAGCCTCTGCAAGGGGAACCCTAAGGAATTCTTCAGTTATGTTAATAGTAGAAAGCCCATTAGAAGCATGATAGGTCCGTTAAAGGATGGAAGCGTCGTTCTGCGGACCTCCGACGCAGACATCGCTAATGTGCTTAATGAGTACTTTGCGGGAGTGTTCACCAGGGAGCATACCCGCGTCATCCCCGAGCCAGGCGTGAGGCACGAAGGTGCTGGCCTGGATAGTGTTAGATGTACCGCGACAGTCGTTGCCTCTAGAATAGACAAACTGAGCGCGTTTAAGGCTCCTGGGCCAGACCAGTTTCTCCCCAGAGTGTTGCGAGAAGTGCGCGACCAGGTGGCTCCCCACCTGGCTACAGTCTTCAACAAATCGTTGGAGATGGGCCAGGTGCCTGGTGACTGGAGGGAAGCCAACGTGACCCCTATCTTTAAGAAAGGGGATCACGAAAGTCCAGAGAACTATCGTCCCATTAGTCTCACTTCAGTTGTAGGTAAATTATTAGAAGGGATAATAGCTGATAGGATCGTTGACCATTTGGATTCCTACAAGCTGCTTGGGGACTCCCAACATGGTTTAGACGGCATAGGTCGTGTCTCACCAACTTGCTCGAGTTTTTCCACGTCATGTTGAGTGAGTACGATAAGAGTAGGGCGATTGATATACTTTATCTCGACTTTCAGAAAGCCTTTGATAAGGTACCTCACCTCCGGCTAATGGCGAAAGTGCGCGCGCTGGGTATTGGTGGGGAAATAGGTAGGTGGATTGAAAACTGGCTGAGGAATAGGCGGCAGAGGGTGGTAATTAAAGGGGCTAGTTCGGGTTGGGCCTCGGTCACTAGTGGGGTTCCTCAGGGTTCCGTTTTGGGGCCGCTGTTGTTTATCATTTACATAAATGATATCGACGGTGGCATCGACAGTCGGATCGCCAAATTCGCTGATGACACCAAGCTTGGGGCCAATGTTGGGACGCCCGAAGCGATCGAGGAACTGCGTGCGGACCTAGGTAGGATAGGAGAGTGGTCCGAAAAATGGCAAATGCCGTTTAACTTGGGTAAATGCAAAGTGATGCACATTGGCTACGCCAATCCCAAGTCGGACTACTCAATGTTGGGTAGTAATATCGAGGTGACTGATTTAGAAAAGGACTTGGGTGTGCTAATTAGCAGCGACCTTAAGTTTACGAAACAGTGTGTAGAGGTGGAAAAGAAAGCCCAGAAACTATTGGGTTATTTCAGGAGGCAATTTCAGTTTCGGAATAAGGAGATTGTGCTCTCGCTGTACAATTCCCTTGTTCGGCCGCACCTGGAGTATGCTGTGCAGTTCTGGTCGCCCACCCTCAGGAAAGATCTACAGATCTACAGAAGCTAAGGCTAACAAAGACCCTAAGATCCACTCTAAGGTTAGCCCGAGAGAAAGGAAAGAGTAGCGGGTTAAGAGAAGAGAAGAGAATAAGGGGTTAAGTAAGAGCAACACCTATCACTCATGGGTTAACATTCATTCAGAAAAAGAGGAAAAGTGTCTCACCATCATCATCCGCCGGCCACTGCCGACAAGTCAGAAAGATAGTCGGAGAGAATTGGAGAGGGGTGAAAGATGAAAAGAAGTAAAATAAGAACGCTTACAAACCATGCAAACACAGTCTTAACTCACTGTCATACCATGCAAACTACAAACATGCAAGAAAAGAGGTAGATACATGCAAAAAAAAAAAAAAAAAAAAAAAAGTAGGTAAAGTTAAACAAAAAGTGGGTTAGTTTACGCTATGAGCTACATCTACATTCGTGTTAGTCTAATTTTTTTTTTTTTTTAATAATTTTATTGCTGGCATCACACGCTGGCATGTCACAAGCTGGCATTCATCGTCAACAGACTCATCCTCGAGCACCACCACCAGAGCTTCCGTTGCTAACTTTGTTTTTTAAATTAAACAACGTTAATACCTTTAAAATGTCTGTCAAGACGGTTCTTAAACATATTAACGCTGGTAGAATGAACGACTGACGCGGGAAGATTATTCCATTTATCAATTACTTTAAACGTAAAGAAGTTTTTAGCGATATTAGTAATAAAACGCCTACCACGCAACTTAAATCCGTTATTGCGAGTATTACTATTATAAAAGTGAACAATTTGTCAAAATTTACGTTATCGATGTTATTAACGATTTTGAAAACTTCAATAAGCTCCCCCTTAATCTCCTAGTTTCGAGTGAATACAGGTCTAACTCTTTAATCCTATCTTCATAAGGCTTATTGCGCAATGACGGAATAAGTTTCGTGGCACGACGCTGAACCCTTTCTAACCTATCAATATCCTCACGCAAGTACGGGCACCAAAACTGAACGGCATATTCTAAATGAGGCCTGACTAGGGACTTGTAAAGGGGCAATATAATATCCTTCGATTTAAATTCGAAATTACGCGCTATGAAGCCTAACATCCTATTAGCTTTTGCGCAAGATATTGAGAGGCTTCAGCGAGTGCAGGCGAGGGCCACAAAGTTAATCCCTTCCGTTAGGCATATGGGCTACAATCGACGGTTACGCGCCCTGAACTTGTTTTCGCTTGAAACTCCGAGGCTGCGCGGTCAACTGATCGAGGTTTTCAAGCTCTTACGCGGGTTCAACGATGTCGATTTTAGAAGTATGTTTAGTTTAAATGATAACCCAACTCGCAACAATGGTTGGAAGTTGGATTTGAAACGGTTTAGGCCTAGTGTGTGTGGGAATTACTTTACGTATAAGATCTGTGACACATGGAACAGATTACCTTCGGAAGTTGTGAACAGTTCCTCTGTGGATCAGTTCAAGAAAAGGGTAGACGAAATCTTGCACACTATTTGAGTGTGTAAAGACATTTAGGACCTCAGTCTGCGGAAATTTCTTTTCCTATAAAATAGTTAATATCTGGAACCAACTTCCCTCAAAGGTTGTTTCCAGTCAAAGTGTAAATTTGTTTAAAAATAGGCTAGACAAAGTACTGAATACTCTCATAGTTTAAGACTAAAACATAAGAAAACTCTGCAGGAGATCGTTTGCACGGTGTCTCTGTGAGCAAGCTAAATATAGAGCTATTTATATATTCTCCACTTTCCTGTAAAATTTCCTTGGCTACTTTTTCAGGGTCAAGGTATTTTCTTCAACCTTTTTCCGTACCTGCCTCTGGCAGGGAGGGAGCGGAGGGTGGGGAGAGAGCCTTCTACTTTTCTATCCAGTTTTCTACTACTGCTAGGATAGTTGAAAGAAAAATAAACTTTTACAAAAAATCTCTGACACCCGTTGCCATTGGTACCTCCTCGGTATGGGCCGCAAGGCCTTTTGAGGTACTTCTTTTCCTTGTAACTTGTAACCTCTCTCTCTCTCTCTCTCTCTCTCTCTCTCTCTCTCTCTCTACCTCTCTCATGGGCTACAATCGACGGTTACGCGCCCTGAACTTGTTTTCGCTTGAAACTCGGTGGCTGCGCGGTAAACTGATCGAGGTTTTCAAGCTCTTACGCGGGTTCAACGATGTCGATTTTAGAAGTATGTTTAGTTTAAATGATAACCCAACTCGCAACAATGGTTGGAAGTTGGATTTGAAACGGTTTAGGACTAGTGTGTGTGGGAATTACTTTACGTATAAGATCTGTGACACATGGAACAGGTTACCTTCGGAAGTTGTGAACAGTTCCTCTGTGGATCAGTTCAAGAAAAGGTTAGACCAAATCTTGCACACTATTTGAGTGTATACAAAATTTTCCCTGGCACCCGTTGCCATTGGTACCTCCTCGGTATGGGCCGCAAGGCCTTTTGAGGTACTTCTTTTCCTTGTAACTCCTTGTAACTCTCTCTCTCTCTCTCTCTCTCTCTCTCTCTCTCTCTCTCTCTCTCTCTCTCTCTCTATACCTCTCTCTCTCTCTCTCTCACAACCTCTCTCTCCGGGCTCGTTTCCAACTGGATTGAGGATTGGTTAAAAGATAGAAAGCAGAGAGTGGTAATAAATGGAGTGGCTTCAGAGTGTGCGCCCGTCACCAGTGGTGTCCCACAGGGTTTCGTTCTGGGTCCTTTACTTTTTATCATCTATATTAACGATATAGACGTCGGGCTTCTAAGTGCAATCTCCAAATTTGCAGACGATACGAAATTAGGAAGTAGTGTAGGTACTGAGAAGGGCGTAAGAACGCTTCAGAACGATCTTGACAGGTTGCGCGAATGGTCTGCTACTTGGCAGATGCCATTCAACTTGGACAAATGTAAAGTAATGCACATAGGTTATAAAACCCAAAGACCGATTACTCTCTCTTGGGAAGGAACTTGACTGAGACCGATCTAGAGAAAGACTTAGGAGTTTATATCAGCAACGATCTGAAACCGTCGAAGCACTGTGCAGAAGTCGAAAAGAGGGCCTTAAAATTATTAGGTTATATTAAAAGACAGTTCCAGTTTCGGAACAAGGAGACTGTAATGTCTCCTTATAATTCTCTAGTCAGACCTCAACTGGAATACTGTGCGCAGTTTTGGTCTCCATCCCTCAGGAAGGACATAGAAAGGTTAGAAAGAGTACAAGCAAGGGCTACAAAATTGATCCCTTCAATGAGAATGCAAAGTTACCAACGGAGATTGGAGCGCCTAAATCTGTTTAGCTTAGAGACGAGGAGGTTGCGGGGTCATCTATTTCAAGTCTTCAAGATGCTCAAAGGAATAGACAGGGTAGATTACAGAAACTTATTCTCACTTAATGCCAATCCGACAAGAAATAATGGGTTTAAACTGGAACTAAAGACATTTAGGACCTCTGTCTGCGGAAATTTCTTTTCCTATAAAATAGTTAATATCTGAAACCAAATTCCTCAGAGGTTGTTTCCAGTCAAAGTGTAAATGTGTTTAAAAATAGGCTAGACAAAGTACTGAACACACTCATAGTTTAAGATTAAAACATAAAACTCTGCAGGAGTTCGCTTGCACGGTGTCTCTGTGAGCAAGCTAAATATAGAGCTATTTATATATTCTCCACTTTCCTGTAAAATTTCCTTGGCTACTCTTCCAGGGTCAAGGTATTTTCTTCAACCTTTTTCCGTACCTGCCTCTGGCAGGGAGGGAGCGGAGGGTGGGGAGAGAGCCTTCTACTTTTCTATCCAGTTTTCTACTACTGCTAGGATAGTTGAAAGAAAAATAAACTTTTAATAACAGGAACCTCCCAGAGTGGACCGAAAGGTCTTTGAGGCTTCCTCTTGTACTTACTAACTAACTAACTAACTAACTAACTATATATATATTATATATATATATATATATATATATATATATATATATATATATATATATATATATAGACCGATCAAATGATATACAACTTACGGATGGTTGTAAGTTATACAAACTAGCTTCTAGAATGCGAGTAATATTCCTTTTTAAAGTTAAGATCTGTATTCATATTTTCACTTTTTAATAGAATTTAAACTGTGGCATGTAGTAAATTTTTTTCAGTTTCTATTTGATTACCCGAGCTTATCACGATTTAGCTATCTCCTCGTCAAACGCGTACAATTGAGCTAACTAGGCAATCAATTGACCCAACCATTATTTGACTGGGTACCCTAGCTGTTTAAGCGTCTCTACTATATCATATTTGCATTAAATTCACCTAGAATATATATATTGTCAATTAACCTAACCAATATGTGATCGGGTACCCTGGACTCACATAACTGATTCGCGTACGCAGGGCCGTTTCTAGCCATTAGGGGGCCCTAAACAGTATACCCATTTGAGGCCCCACCACTCCATCCACCAACTCACGCCTTACTACGTCACCTCAGCACACACATACTGTACAAAAAATGGCTGTGTTAATAAAAAACAATTATGAAACAATTTTAATGAAACATTTATGTCCAAAACAACAAATATGTACTTTTAGAAGACAAACAGAAAAAATACTCTTCATGTATAAGCTAATTTTCAGGAATTTCATTATTTAGAATAAATGACAGAACTATGTATAAAAAAATATTGCAATTATCAACTACCAAACAATTACTAACTCTACGATACAATCGTGTAAAAGCTAACAGTTATACAGAACAGTTTGTATCTTCAAAATTTTTGCCTCCTAGATTTTTTCTGGGCGAAATCATCAATAACATCATCATATGAAATCTCCCTGCCAACATCCTGGTTGATGCTTATGATGCCAAGGCCACCAAGGCGATCCTGCCCCATTGATGATCTGAGGTAGTTCTTGATTAGCTTCATCTTAGAGAAGCTCATCTCGGCTGACGCTACTGTCACAGGTAGAGTGCAGGCAATTCTTAGTGCAACCCAGAGATTGGGGTATAGTTCCTCCAGTTGCTTCTCATGAATGAAGGAGAGAAGCTCCAATGCAGTCATGTTGTGTAAAGGTAAAGTCGGCAAGTTCGTAATTTCGAGGGCCAGTTCTCTTCCATCAATGTCAGAGTCAGCTCCAGAGCTCAGTATCTTAGAAAGCTTTTCACACTTGCAGGACAAGTCTTCCTTGTTCATTGTGGTGAAGTTTAGGAGAACCCCAAATATGTCCCTCACAACATCTAATGTTTTGAATCTCTCATTTATTGACCCGACGGCACAATACACCACCACATTGAAAAATTTGACTTCCAACCTCTTTAAAGCTTCTGTAAATGGTTCGTCAGGAGCTTCGTAAGCAAAGTGCTTTTTTTTGGATCTGAGCCTCTTCTTCAGCACAGCCTCCACATTCATTTCCTCACATACGTCCCTAGCTACGACTTGTGCTGCAACAAAACCTGTTTCTGTAGCTGGTGAGTGAGTCTTTTGTTTTTGTGAGGAGGTTGACTGCCACATCAAACTGCATTGTAGGAGACTGCAGAAGTTTGCTCACATAGTTAACTGCATGAAGAATGTCATACCATACTACTATGCAAATCTGAAAGCGATAAGACCCTACCAACTCTGCAAGTGCTTGTGTTTCAGTCCTGGCTATGGCATCTGTGGCATTGTTTCTGACTTCGAACAGGGCCTCTCTGATGTTATGGCTCTGGTATCGCACAGCCTCAATGCTCTTAAGCCGGCTCTCTCACCTGGTTTCACTCCAAGACTTGAGTGTTATGTTCACGTGCTTCTTTAGGATTGTCCATCTCTGTGTAGCTGCTGCAAAAAGGTTGTACAATTTTTGTACGTTGCCAAAGAAGCTGATGGCATCTGTGGAAGCTTTAGCTGCATCAGCCACTACAAGATTCAGAGTGTGAGCCCCACATGGAACATAGAGTGCACGACAGTTCTTCTCTAATAACCTTGCCTGAACAACTTTGTTCTTGCCCTTCATGTTCGCTCCGTTGTCATATGACTGTCCTCTGCAGTCATCAAAGTGAATATTCAGTTCATCTAGTCTCTTCAGAATCAGAACTGATAAACCCAGGCCTGTACTTTCTGAAGCCTCAAGAAAGCCCAAGAAGTATTCTTTTATTTTTGGTACTTCACCCATTTTAACAGTTCTGATAATAATCGACATCTGTTCTTGGTGGCTTATGTCTGGAGTGCAGTCTAAAATGAGTGAGTAATATTTAGCTTGTTTTATTTCTGCAACAATGGCATCCAAGATCTTCCCACCAATGGACCCAATGAGCTCATTTTGAATGATTTTCCTAGGTAACTTGAATTATATTGGCCACTTTTGACTCTGCTGATGTGTTATTTTCATCACTGGATCAAATTTGGCAAGCAGCTCAACCTCCAAGAAGTTGCCATTGTCTCGATTGTACAATCTAGAGTTAGACCCCCTGAAAGCGAGGTTTCTCTCTGCCAGTGATTGGATTATAATTACAAGACGTGTGAGAACATCTCGCCAGCGTCTTCGCTCTACCTCCATTAATGACATTTCAATTTGGTCAATGGTCCTCCCAGTTTTTAGCTGCAGTTCCAGATCCTTCCATGTTGCCATGTTATCTGCATGTTCTGAACTATTTTCATGGCCTTTCAGAAGCGAACCAACGTTATCCAGTCAAAGTCCATCCGTAATTAGTTTGTACGACTTCCTTGAAAACAATTTGCAGCAGAAGCAATAAAGAGCATCATTATCATTCCTTCTAGAGTATATCAGCCAGCTTCGCTTTATTTTTTCCCCATTAATTAATGTTCTGTACATGTAATGGTGATGAACGCCTCTACCGTCCTCTCTTTTAGGGAATGTGAAATCTGGACAGTCATACGGATCAAGCGGTGGAGCAGATCTTGGTTCTTGTTGTTCAGTAGAAATGCCTGTGTGTGGTGTTTGAAGCTGAACAAAAGATAGGCCACTTTTTGGTTCAACGGGCTCTACTTCTACTGGTGTTTGAGGTTGCATAGAGGTGGTCCCACTGTTGGCTCATGATGCTCATCAGGCTTTGCTGAGGATGGCTTTTCCAAATATTTCAGTAGTGTTCCTGAGAAGAACATACCATTAAATATTCTGTTAATTTTTGCTAAAATACTCTTTCTTATCTTGTTTGATAATTGATCTGTGTGAACAGAATTTGAGGTGATGTGATCCATTAAATTTCACATTTCGAAATATTATATTAGAGAGACTAGTTTACTCTACACGATTCCTGAGCATTTGCCTAGCTTGATGGTCTACCTAACCTAGTTGCCTGAACTGTAATCATAAGAATATACAAGTGGCACATCTCACCTGTGCTACTGGAAAGCTCCTCTATTTTCTTCTTTTTCCGTTTTTCAGCTCCTGATGGATAATGTCGTTTCATTTTCCAAGATGCACGAAGTCACATCTAGTTAACCACAACTAATCTGCTAAATAATAATAATCATGATAATGATGATGATGATGATCTACAGATCTACAGAAGCTAAGGCTAACAAAGACCCTAAGATCCACACTAAGGTTAGCCCGAGAGAAAGGAAAAAGTAGGGGGTGAAGAGAAGAGAATAAGGGGTTAAGTAAGTAGCAACACCTATCACTCGTGGGTTAACATTCATTCAGAAAAAGAGAAAAAAGACTCACCATCATCATCCGCCGGCCATTGCCGACAAGTCAGAAAAATAGTCGGAGAGAATAGGAGAGGGGTGAAAGATGAAAAGAAGTAAAATAAGAACGCTTACAAACCATGCAAACACAGTCTTAACTCACTGTCATACCATGCAAACTAAAAACATGCAAGAAAAGAGTTATAGACATGCAAAGTAAGGAGAGGATAAGAAAAAAAAAGTAGGTAAGTTAAACAAAAAGTGGGTTACTTTACACTACGAGCTACATCTACGTTCGTGTTAGTCTAATTTTTTTTTTATTATTGCTGGCATCGCACGCTGGCATGTCACAAGCTGGCATTAATCGTCAACAGACTCATCCTCGATCACCACTCCCAGAGCTCCTGTCGCTAATTGTTTTTTTTTAATTTTAAACAACGTTTATGGAAAAACCACAACATGGTATCGTATGTGATACCTTTATTTCATAATTAAATATAAATTATTAATTAATTGAATTAATTATCTATACAAAATTGGCTCGGGATTGTTGACATAGCCTAATGGGAATGAAATGATTGCCATACATACATGGAAACTGTATGTAGGCGTCGGTCTGCATAACCACGTGAAACCTTCATTTATTTCACGTGAAACGAAATCTTCCATTCGCTAACCCATGCAAAAACAAGGGAGAAAGAGTCAACAACCTTTGCAAAATCAGCAATTTATACAGAAATATGAAGATATATTAAAGGAATAGTCTCAGGGCTGTTTATGTTACAGTAAACGCTTTAAACGGGAGGATGTCTAAAGTCCTCCCTAAAGTTCTGTGTGAATTCCTTATAATATGGAACCTAATGACTGTAAAAGGGTAGGCCTATTCCTTCAGGGGTAAATTAGTGATTGCCTATATTAGTAACAAAGTGTTAATTCGTCGTGTAACTCCATCGTGGCGGCCCTACACCGAAAAAGATCGTAACGCCCAACATCGAAGTAAACTATGATCCATCAAAATTAAGGTGAGGTAATTTCATTTTCATTTTCATTCTAGGGCGTCTAAAATCCCGACGCTAAAATTACCATAAACAATTAAATATAAAGAGGTCCTTTAAAGACCTACATATTCATAACTCTCTAACGAAAATATATAGGGCTTTTGTCGTTCACTCTCCACTGAAATCTGCTGGACATTTCCAACGGATGAGGGTAACAGGCAATCAACACAATGCCCTATACAGTTTTTCACATGGTGGTCCGTATGTGGGGAAGGGTTATTTGCTGTGAAAACCTTAACCTTGAATAAAATAACAAAACAGAATTAAAACAAACAAATAATAATAAAATTACGCCTTATCAAACATTTTGACATCTGAACAGAATTTATTCCATGTTTGGCTTTTTCATTACATATAAATAATAATAAATTACGAAGCCTACCTCACAAAGTAGACCCTACTCTTTACACTCAAGGCCTATTCTAACTAAAAACACTAAATTTATAATTCAACCTGTGGTGTAGGTTATAAAATTTATTTCAGCAATTTTACTTATAAGACTCATTAACATCACAAAAATTAAGTGCAGAACTGTAACATCACAAAAATTAAGTGCAGAACTGTAACATTACAAAATTAAAATTATACATACAGTATATAAATATATACAAAACATTGTAATATTTCCTATGGAAAATAAATTAAATTGCAACACCCTTTCATTTTGGAAAGAGTGAGGACTTTATAAAATGCTACACCTTTTATATTAAAAAGTGAGGAAAAACAAAAATGAAATAACAAATAAAACGTAAATTAATTATAGGTAATCTAAGATGGGTTTTGTGGCCTTTCCTTGGCCACAGCTCAAACTATTACTATTACAAGGGTTTTGTGGCCTTCCGTTGGCCACAACCCAAACGATTACAAGGGTTTTGTGGCCTCCCCATGGCCACAACCCAAATTATAACAAGGTTCTTGTGGCCTTCCATGGCCACAACCCAAATTATAACAAGGTTCTTGTGGCCTTCCATGGCCACAGACCAAACTATTACAAGGGTTTTTGGCCTACCATGGCCACAACCCAAATTATAACAAGGTTCTTGTGGCCTTCCATGGCCACAGACCAAGCTATTACAAGGGTTTTGTGGCCTACCTTGGCCACAACCCAAACAATTACAAGGGTTTTGTGGCCTCCCCTTGGCCACAGCCCAAACAATTACAAGGGTTTTGTGGCCTACCTTGGCCACAACCCAAACTATTACAAGGGTTTTGTGGCCTACCTTGGCCACAACCCAAATTATAACAAGGTTCTTGTGGCCTTCCATGGCCACAGACCAAAATATTACAAGGGTTTTGTGGCCTCCCCTTGGCCACAACCCAAATTATAACAAGGTTCTTGTGGCCTTCCATGGCCACAGACCAAACTATTACAAGGGTTTTGTGGCCTACCTTGGCCACAACCCAAACAATTACAAGGGTTTTGTGGCCTACCATGGCCACAGACCAAACTATTACAAGGGTTTTGTGGCCTACCTTGGCCACAACCCAAACATTACAAGGGTTTTGTGGCCTCCCCTTGGCCACAGCACAAACAATTACAAGGGTTTTGTGGCCTACCTTGGCCACAACCCAAACTATTACAAGGGTTTTGTGGCCTCCCCTTGGCCACAACCCAAATTATAACAAGGTTCTTGTGGCCTTCCATGGCCACAGACCAAACTATTACAAGGGTTTTGTGGCCTACCTTGGCCACAACCAAAACAATTACAAGGGTTTTGTGGCCTACCTTGGCCACAGCCCAAACAATTACAAGGGTTTTGTGGCCTACCTTGACCACAACCCAAACTATTACAAGGGTTTTTGGCCTACCATGGCCACAACCCAAATTATAACAAGGTTCTTGTGGCCTTCCATGGCCACAGACCAAACTATTACAAGGGTTTTGTGGCCTACCTTGGCCACAACCCAAACAATTACAAGGGTTTTGTGGCCTCCCCTTGGCCACAGCCCAAACAATTACAAGGGTTTTGTGGCCTACCTTGGTAGGGCGGGTCGTACTCAAGTGACAACATGAATCTGAAGGAAATCCTACCATCAGGGGTGTCTAAATTATGTGTTTTTACATGGGGAATTCAAATATGAGCTTCTTTTTTGGATAGGATAACTCTAACCTACATCATTTTGTATTTCTAAATTGCCAATTTTACCCTTTTGAACCCCTTTATAATATATTAAAAGATATAAGGTAAATCATTTATATTGACAAGGCCAAATCAACTTTACATATATTTATTAATAGGTGAACTGCATGTATATCACTGGATATAATTACAAAGATCATTCTCCTGACATCTTGAACTTTGCCAGGTTGCACAAATCCTGCTTTGACTCAGACTTGGACATCAGCTTCCTGCTGGTCTCCTGAGCCCTGATCCCTCCATCCCTCTTTTCCTGTGAGAAGTACTTCGCAGAAGCCTCAGTCACCATTTTAACAACCCTCTCAATGCTTTGTGTGTGGCAAGGCCAGTTGCGCACCACCATGGGGGTGTTGATGAAGTTTTTCACCTCTGAGGTGCTTAGAGAGCAGGTGAG